>QJOA01000452.1:0-53941 GCA_004155915.1 Monosporascus sp. CRB-9-2
CTAAATGTGGTCGGTCGGCGCGGGGGGTTTGGTCTAGTTTTGGAACAAAATATAAAGAGCAAACAGTGTGAATGGTTTTGACGATCCAGGGAATGCGCCATTACCTATAACCATTTCAGAATCAATCAACAATCGCAGCATTTCTAGCTCAACTAGTCATCATGGTCGTCGTCGCAGTCGCCGGAGGAAGCTGTGGACTGGGCAAGACCGGTCTGCCCGTTTGTTTCCTTCAATACCTCGGTGGCCACCTGACCCTTTCTCGACTTGCACGTATCGGCTAAGCATCCGAGCTAAATTATTGCGCTTCTTCCCTGTAATAATTATCCCTCGGCCACCTCTGATTGAATGCATTCGAGAGTACCCTTTAGCTTTCGGATGTTGCGGTCAGCATCTTTGTCCACAAGTCGGCGTCGTTCCACTTTGTCGGCATGCCATCCGGTGCATTACTCCTGACGCCGATGAGCGTCAGCATATGAGTCTAGAGAAATCGGCCATGGCAGGCGAACGATGCGACCTGGAAACGACTTCCATGCGCCGCAGCCTTCGCATGCATACATTATAAGATGCAGGGTAGGACGTTGGAGCGGGTAGCCCTGAAGCTGCGCGGGTCCTCGCATCTCGGGGAGCCGTGAGCTGAGGACGCCGTCTGATGCTTTGAACACACCACAGATGTCGCTGCGGCCGTCTAGGTTCACTGGGCTGGCCGACACCGGCCACAGTATTCTCAGTCCCCACCGAGCTCACACACCGTAGCAAGCCATTGGTGCAAGGTAGCAGCGTAGGAGGTAGTGACGTCTCCCACGAGTCCGCCTCCTTGAATACCGCATGAGATCGTCGTTCACTGCACCTTTCTCCCTGCCCTGGTCACCATTTACTTGCTATCGAATGAGATACGATCTCAGAAGCACTGTAACGACTGCTGCGCTGATCTTTCAACGGTATCTAACTATCCAAAACATTGAGCTGCCGGTCGCTCGTGGTCCATGGATAAATACTATGTAGTGCGCCAAACTTGCGGGTCTATATGCCTCAAACTCTCAGACCATCAACTGCCAGGAGCGGCTTATCGTCCCCTCACACCCAGATCGTCCGGAACCTGACGTCGTCCCGGTTGGCGCGCCGGGCTGGTAGGCTGGTGGAGGCACCTCGAGGCCGGGGTTCAGAGGTGACGTCTTTAATTATCTCTGGAAATTGAGCGGCGGATACCTTTGGTCCCTTTCTCATCCCAGGTAATTGGCCTCAGAGACCAAATTCTTACCAATTGTCAAATATTGCCTCTACTTGAGGCTCTCGGAAGAGGGCCCTCCGACAAGAGTGGAGTCCTCATGGCCCTGATTTTCGAATCGCCTACCAAAAAGGGCAGGCTCCAGAGGAGCTATGCTAATGATTGGTGGGATCAATCGGCCAAGATCCTGGACAGGGAGTACAGGGTACAGAGGTAGGCATAACGTCAAGTCCAGCAATGAAATCGAATGTTTCGGACAAAGATGAAACTCAATCGCAGGATAGGGGAATTTGGCATCAAAGAGGATGAGTATAAATCAAATGCCGCCAGCGCTTGGTCAGACTGGCTGTCAGTGATTAATTACGCGGAACCCGTCGAGACAAAAGCGTCCCTTTGGGTTAACCATGCCTGCAATGCCAGTCTTACGACCTGTGGTGCTGCTAGTCGCCCTCTCCCACGTCGCCCACGGCGCCGACATCTTCGTCTCACCCACAGGGACTGGTTCAGGCTCTGAGGCAAACCCTTTCGGTTCCATCCAGCCGGCTGTGGATGCTGCGGAAGCTGGCGACACGATCTATCTGCGCGCTGGCACCTACGCGCCGACCACTAATATCCAGATCACCAAGAGCGGCACCAGGACGGCTCCAATAACCCTTCGGTCGTACGGGAATGAAAAGGTGACCATTGATGGAGAAGACTTGCCGGGGTAGGTTCACGATTCCACTGAATATCCATATCAAACAGCACTAACAGCGCATCAGCACCCCGTATGGGGTAGGCGAGAGTCTCCCAAACGATGAGAGAGGCATCCTTCACATTGAGGATGCCAATTACTGGAAATTCTACAACTTGGAGTACGCAGCAATCTAGAGTTCCCCGGCATTCTGCTTCGGAGGAAGCTTATTGAAAATTAGGCTGATTAATGGGCCGTATGGCGTATATGCCCGCGACGCATCTCACAACTACTACGAGCTGCTCTCAACACACGACAACTACGAGACCGGGTTCCAGCTCGAAGGGTCATCCGAAAACAACACGGTTGTCAATCTCGACTCATATCGTAACCGCGATCCTCGCAAGAATGGCGAGAGCGCCGACGGCTTCGCCTGCAAAAGCGGCTCCGGCGAGGGCAACGTGCTGCGCAACGCGCGGCTGTGGGACAATGTCGATGATGGCTTGGACCTTTTCATGTTCGGCTCGCCCGTGACCATCGAAGAGGTGTATGCATGGGGCAACGGCTTCAACCGCTGGGGCTTTACCGAATTCGAGGGCGACGGGAATGGCTTCAAGCTGGGCATCACGGATAACCCGCCGGCGAACCACATTATTCGCAACTCAATTGCGTTCAACAATGCCAAGAAGGGTTTCATCGACAATGGGAACCCGGGTTCCTTGCTCTTTGAGCGGAATACCGCGTGGAACAACGGGGACACGGGGTTCGTTATGCGAAGCTCCTCGTCGACGCTCGAGGCCAATATGGCAGCTGTCAACGCTGGTAGCGCTCAGGTGAGTCTCATCGACGCTGTGGAATCATCTGGAAACTCGTGGAACTCGGGCAGCACTTGGTCCAATAGCTCTTTCAAGAGCGTGGATTCCTCGAAGCTGAGGGGTGGCAGAGGTTCCGATGGGAGGGTACCATCAAGTGACTTTTTGATTCCGGCATCTGGCGAAGCTATTGGTGCAACTACGCGGGAACGTATTTAAGTAGACTGAACCCTATTTATATTGTAATGCTGGACGTCCAATCCTATCAGTTGCAGTCATGAGATGCAATTCCCGAGTCCCTGTGCTCTCCTTGGCTATCTTGATGACACTATCCAAACAGCACTCGCTATCCTCCACTCGCAGGTTCCCCGTAACAATGACATGTCGGTCTATAGGGACGGATTCCCTCTATGCAGCCTTCCAACAACTTATGCAGAAGACGTGTTGAACGCAAGACTTCCAAATCATACTAGATCCGTTCTTGGAAACATTGATGACACAGGAAGCATTTCTTCGCACTAGGAGCTAGTGATGCCACAAATGTACATATAGCCACGCAACGGTAAAACTGATTTTGAGTTTAGGCTCTTTCTATCTAATTGCAGTTTTGAGACTTTGCGGATGATCTCTACATAGGTATTACGTCCGCGGCCTCACCGGGTCGCTTCGTCAAGGGGGGAGGCTCAGCTTGCCGCCCATAACGTTCAGTTCTGCTACCCAGGTAGCTTTTGGTCGTGTGTACCATTTTCTTCCTCAACAGATTTACGCTAGATTGGTTCGATAGTAAACGTCCGTCACGTCAGACAGCTGGCGACAAAGCAATATTCAACGCCAGCAGTCCGTATGAAGAAGTAATAGGAATGACATCCTCCATCTACCTGTAAGGCCCACGCTAGGTTAACAGTGCTATGTCTATCGAGGCTAGCCGCTGCCTCTGAGTCTAGAACGATATGCGGCGACATCACGGATGAGTCGACGATAACCATGCACATCGGCCGAATGGGAAGCTCATTTGTGGAGCACCCTGCACCGCCAGACGGCGTCTCTCGCTTTCCATGGAGAGCATAATACGCCGAAGCCGTAGCCACTTTGGAAGACGAGTTCGCGAAGTTATTGCGCTAGCTTGAAGAGGTTGAAGGAGTCGCTCTGGGAGAGGAAAGCCGACGCTGAAGAACTGTCGAAGGTATTGAAACCTCAGACTCTTTTGCAACATCTTCACACGTATCAATCTCTTGTGCCAAGATAACCACACCAATGTCTTCCAGCTTAGCAAAATATGGATGCTTCTGCTCTTTTAAATCAAACGCCTCGTAGCCCTTCTTCAGAGCAACGTCACCGCTTGCAATGCCAACGAATTTGATCTGAGGAGCTTTCTAAGTCATCAAGGTCTCAAGGCAACCCAAAATCGAGATTGGAGCACTTTGCTTCTAAACGATATCTACGGGACATAGAAGGTCCCAATACTGGAGGGTTTGGGATCTGGAAATGGCGACATCTATGCCAAACCAGCAACCCAAAAACGGGCGCAACTACGTGACTGTTCCCTCATCAAGTTGGAGTCATTTCGTTAAATGAGGAGTTTTCCGAGATAATTGGCACGTTTAAAAGATAAAAACGTTAGAATTCTTAAAAGTTTTAATTAATAGATCTTGGTATCTTAAAATATGCGACTTACTATTTTTACGTAAATGATCGCATAAGTTTATTAATAACAAAGAAGGATTGGATATATTATCATGGGCCCGATTCTAAAACAATAATAACGGAGACATACAGTCTCTATAACAGAATAAATAAGCTGGTCCAGTTCCCTAAAAGCGGCCACAAACTTTCACACACCGGGAGTAACCTAATGAAGCTTCCCGTTTAATCTTATCAGATAGCAGGGGCTAAAAATGGGTACTGCAACAAGGATAAGATGGTGGGCAGATGAGCCACAACCTGACTAGGTGGAAAACATTCAGCCACTACAAGATATGTACCAGGACATATGATAGATCCGTCGACGAAGTACCATGGCATAGGAACAACAATAACGCCCGAGGCGAATACACGTTTGTGCCTGACAGTAGTAATTAATATAGAAGAGCTGGATCCGACGCTAGTGGATACCTGTAGCGATGCGCTATGAACAAGCCCATGTCTATCCCCTTTATGGCCATAGTGGCTCCATGGGAAACTTTCGTAAGCACGTAAATTCAGGTTTAAGATTTTAAGTGGACTTGCTGCTGAGAAATGTCATCGGAGATAGGCATAGCCGATACGCCGAGAGCTCCTGGGGCTACTCTCCGCCGTTGCACCCGTTGCACCGCATCAGCCGTCTCGGGCATCCCGGCCTACTATCTTATGAGACCCTGACATCACACACTGAAGCATATATGGCTGAAGAAAGAATGAATTATCAGGTTGACCTCTAAGAGGTCCTCTCGAGTAACTGAAGGTAAAGATACCTCCTTAAATACACATAAAAACAGTTGCGGCTAAAAAAAAGTGATACCGGATATATATAAGCCGGTCTCCCTTAAGTAACTAATCAAACTAATCCAAAACCTGGTTATTTAATCGTTTCCAGCTAAATCTAATATACCCCCCCAGCTATTAAAAACTAATAACTAAAATTCTTACGAACCTAAATATTACCTAAAAGGAAAAACCGTAGTATTTAAAGGAAAAAAGAAAAATAACTTTAAGGTATTATAAACCTAATATCATACTAATAAACCATAAAAGCTTTATTAAAAAGCTAAATATGGAAAAAAATAACAAAAAAAAATAAAAATAATAATTTTTATTATTACAGGGTAATAACGTTATTATAACGAAATTTTTTCTAAGCTTCCTTTAATTTTAAAACGACGTTTTAAAAATTTAGCAACCGGACAAATTCCTAATATTGCTACAATTCAAATAATTTAATAAAGCTATTAACAACTATAAAGTTAATAAGCATTTATTCGATATTAATTTTTTTCGTAACAAAAGCTTCCCGGAACCAATAATTATAAATATTAATATACTTTAATTTCGTAATTAAACGTACCGCTTTTTCGGTAACTAACCGTATCGTCTATTTATTATCCACCTAAATAATTAACTCTTTATCTAACTCTAAGCCTATAACCTTAAAAAGCTTTTAAATAAAAAAGGTTTTTTTAATAATCTGGAAAAAGGTTAATAATTTTACTTCCGTACTTAAAGTAATAACTATATCCTGCTTATTAGCTTTCTAAACGATAGGACTACCGAAAAGTAATATTACGAAACTTTAAAAGCTCCGGCGGTCGGGATTATCCGCAAAAAATGCGTTATTTATACAAAGCAACAACCGTACATTAAGCTCCTCGCTATCGCTACCATATTATATAACAAGGTAACACGTATAATATCCGTAAAATAAAACTTTAATAACGGCGTCGAAATAAATAAGGCTTAAATTTTTACTATATCGTAATAAATAAAAAACAGCTTCAGCTATATCTGGGCAAGTAATAACAGCTCCATATAATAAGCTACCTACCATTTCGAAATATAACTTTTTCGACGCAGCAAACGTTTCGCCGTTATATTCCTTAAGGTCCCTTTATCTAAGGACCTTAAAATAACGTCTCCCAACTTTTGATAGCTCGAAACGTAAATATATCCTTTCCTAATAAACGTCCTGCATTAACCATAACTTTTTAACTTTACGATTACACAAAATACGTATTCTTAAAAACTATTATAACTTCTTAAGGTCGGTAATATAAAAACGTTACATTAATTTCGCAAAAATTTCCTCCGCGCATACTATATCTTAAGTCCTATATATTATGGATATATCGTTAACGTAAAAAAATAACGTTAACTAACTATTAATCATAACGCATAAATTATCCGGAACGGGCTTTAAACCTAAATCCTTTAAACCTGCAAATAAATCTCGTTACTACAAAAATAACGATCGCTTTAAACCGTACAAGGCCTTTAAAAACTTTAAACAAAAACCCGGATATCCGAATCCTTATAAAAAACGTACGTACATTAATTTATCGATTTTACTATGCAAAAACGCGTTAATAACGTCCAGTTAACGGAACTTCAGGTTAAATCGAGTTATAATAACTATTAACATACGAAAAAACCTTCCTGCAAACGTAAATACGTATACGTTAAACTTTTTATAAGGTTAGAAATCGTTACGGATAACAATTCTAACCTTAAACTTTTAAAATATCCTATTTTTGTTAAATTTATAAATAAATACCTACATTAACGGAAAAATACCTTTAAGGCCGATATCGTTAATTATTTCCTAAAATAAAATAACAATAATTAATTACTTTACCCGATATATTTAATCCTATTCTTTTTAAACAGTTACCTTTTAATTTTCGGCATACCTATATTATATAACTTCCTGCCAATTCTTAAATACAAAAAAAAAGTTATTACGATAAAGATATTTTAACCTAATCGCGGCTAAAAAAATAATATTAAAAACGGTTAAATATTTATTACGTTTTACGAATTTTAATTTATAACTTATATTAACCGAAAACGGCTTTTTTTTTCCGCTTTTAATTTTAAACTTAATAATTATTAAAAAATTTAAGAAATTTAACTCGCTACGGCGTTACTATAATTAAGAAAAACTTATCGACGTATTTAAAGCCTTATCCGGTAACGGCTCGTGCTGTTATTAATAATCTAAATTTTCGAAGGCTGGAATAACTTTTGGTATGGATAAACCCTACAAAAAATTTTCGCTTTCCGAATTACCTATTTTGCCTTAAAAATAATCGGGATCGTTTTCGGAATTATTACTAACAACCGAATCAAAAAATTCTTCTTCCGAATTACGGTTTTTATTAATATCCACCCCCTTAATTTCCTATAAAGCTTCCTAATCAAGATAATTTGTAACCATTACAATAATATTATATATAAGTTCTTCGTTTTCGATAGATAGACCTTACGTTACCGTACCATCCACTCCCTTAATAACACCTATATCCAAAAAGTTACTGCTAAATATAACTCTTAAAATCCTTAAAAAAGTCGTTATTTTAAATAAAATAAGGATGCTGTCGATTTAATCGTTTAATTCCGCGATTTCGATCGATAATTTCTGCAGCTAATTACCACGATACTTTTTCGTTTCGTCGAACGTAACGTTTCGAACGGTAATAATACGCTATTACGAAAAAATCCATACTCGAAATACGTTATTAATTACGTATCCGATTAAATAACCGATATACGCCTTAAAATCTATTTTTTTCAGGCGTTCTGCTCCCTAACGGACCGCTTCCGTTAATACATAAGCTTTTAATCCGAAAAAAATAACGTTTGTAACATTCGCTTTCAAACCTTTTTTAAAAATAAATATCTTATCTTTTTTAATTATCTATTCGTTTAAAACCTAAATAAATATTTTCCAGCCTAAAGCTTTAATAAGTATACGGTTAATAATATATATAGCTACTTCAATAATTTCGGGCTACAGGTCAAAAAAAAATTATTATTAATTATCAAATAACGTACCTTTATAATAATCACGCCCCCGGCGCATTCCTAAATACCTACGGGCTTTTTAGTATAAGGTAACGAAGGTTTATACGAAATCCCTATATCTAAAAGCCATCTTCGGAACCTTTTTTTAAAAAAAGTTTTTCCGTTTAATATAATCGTTTTAACCTTAATATATTACTATCTTTCGAAAAAGGTTACTACGTTTATCAAAACAATAAATACATACTTCTTTCGCTTTATAATATAACTAATCCTAATTCCGATAACGGAATAAATAATAATTAATACTTTCGTACGCCCGTTAAAAGCGTTATTAAATTCGAAAAAATTAGCGCATATCGTAACGAAAAGTTTACGTTCCCTAATTTACGGTTTTTGCGAAACTTTTTTTCGAGTTTTTATAATTACATAATTTTAATAGTTAATCTTCGACGGCAGTTAAACCTTTATTCCGATAACTGCTTACGCGACCTTTTTTAAAGCCCTAAGGCCTAGGTAAACAAGTTTTCGGTACCATAACATAATATCTTTTTTTAAAGGCTTTAAAAAGCCCCAAAAATCGTTCCCGTAAAACTTCTTTAACTTTAACGGAAAAAACTTTTCGATTAATAATTCTATAACAAAATCTTCGTCCTCGTTTTCGAAAATAACTTTATCCTTAAGGTCGTTTTCGTTTTCCGGAACCGGGCCGTTAAACTTTTAAATCGTTATAAAAACTGCTAAAAGGACGATATCGTCGTTATCATTCTCCGGAATTACCTTAACGTAATAAATAACGGGCTAACATTTAATCCATCTAATCTTTACCATTTTCGTTTTTAACGTCCGTAATTCCTTATAATATATAACATCGGTTTCGTAATTCCAATAAATCCTAACCTGCTAAAACAACCTATACGAAGTTAAATTAATATACATTTCAAGAATATAAAAATAATTTTTTAAAAAAAAAAACGTTAATCCTGCCGTTTAAAATAATAAATACGATCTTTCGCATTTCCTCGCCTAAAATATCTAAATACTTTCCCCCAGCTAAAAACCTTCCGTTTACTATAAAAAAATATAAATTAATAAAATTAATTTTCCGGTTACCAACATAAAAATCTAAATACGTATTTAACAACGTAAATCTTTTAAAACTATATCCGGTAATAACGTTATTAACTTAAAGCTTTATAAAAAATAAAAAAAGTTTTGTAACAAAAAATATAAAGGCTAACTAAAAAATCGTTAACTTCGAATTTTTCTTTACGTACTTAATAGCTTTCTTTAACCCTTCGGTACTATTAACGATACGTTTATCTACTTATTTTCTAATCTTAAGATCCTTTATTCAGTTATTAAACCTAACCTTCGGGCAAATATACGGGTATTCCTTAAAGATATAGATAATACCGCAAAAATATTATCGGTTAAAATAATTATAACGGTTATTATTCCGGTTACTGTTAATATTCGAAACGTTTTAAAAAAATTCTATTTAATTAAAAATTTTTCTGTTAAAAATAATACCGAACGCTTTTCGTAACATTTATTCGGCGTTAATACCTTAAATCTTCCGTAACCTTATGTAACTTCGGAAATGCTTTACAAACTTTTACATTATCGGCAGCTTAATAACGTTCTTACCGTTAAACATAATTATCTTAACAATAACGGTTTAAATAATAACGAAATCGGGTAAAAAAGCGTTTATAGCCTTTAAGAAATCAAGGTAACCGTAAAAACCGGCGACAGCTAGGATTTAAAGCTTTTCGGCTTCAATATACGCTTTTTAGTACTTAAAAAACTATGCGTTTATTTGGATCCTGTTAATTTTTAACGCTTTCTTATACTAAACGTTAACCTTATAAATCCGAACGTTATTATTAAGCTTAAACTTACTTTTTAAGGTTAATAACTTATTTCGAAACGTAATTTTTTTTAATACATTTAATAATAATCAGGATAAACGGATTAATTTAAAAACGTATTAATTTTAGCAAACGCCTTTTCCTAAATAACGAAAAGGTTTTATTTTCGATTATAAATTTTCATTACTTTTTAAAACTTCGTATTTACGTTTAATTTTAAGTTAAATTTGTTAAAAATAATTAAATCGAAAATTTTAAAATTAAAAAAAATAAATCTTTTTAATAACGGTAATAACTTAACCGCGTTAAAGTTAATATATTTTTATAAAAAGCCCGCTTCAAAGTTAACGTAAAATTCGAAAATATTATACTTTTTAAAAATACCCTTTTTAAAAAAAAACGCTTTAAGGCGCCTTAAAACCTTATCAGGGTTTATTAATTGGGAAAAAATTATAATTTTAATCGTAATACAGGAAAAATAAGTAACTAAGGTAACAAAAGTACGACGGCTAGGAATCCTTTATAAAAGGCGGCAATAAGTTACAAAATTACTGCGGGAGCGACGGCGAGGTTCCGAATAACCTTAAAGCGACGTATACAACGTATATAACAAATGTATCAAAGCATAGCTAACAAAAAGTGCGGACCGGGCTCATAATTATAAGACCCTGACATCACATATTAAAGCATATATAATTAAAGAAAGAATGAATTATCAGGTTAACCTCTAAAAGGTCCTCTCGAGTAACTAAAGGTAAAGATACCTCCTTAAATACACATAAAAACAGTTGCGGCTAAGAGAAAATGATACCGGATATGTATAAGCCGGTCTCCCCTGAGTAACTGATCAAACCAATCCAAAACCTGGTTGTTTGATCGTCTCCAGCTGGGTCTGACATATCTCAGCCCTAAGTATATGTCCTTCAACTTCCCAGTTTGATTCTCATCACAAACCTCCCATGGGATAGCGACAGGGTTAATGAAAATCGTCTATAGCTTAAACTGGATCCTTAAAGTGTTTATCACTTAGTTGCATGTCGATGATTTGATTGCGCCCGGTTCACTCCGTTCCCCCTCCCAAAATGGCCTCATATGGGGTACAGTAAGCAGGGGAGTATGCATTACTTTACCCCACGTTGTGTCGGATACCCTGATTCTACGTCGACGCTATTCGGACTTTAGAAATCACTTAAGATAGGGGTTTAGGATATCTCCGATCCCCCGGCGCACCACGGGTTAAGATGATATCATTAATATTGATCGGGCTCATGTATAAAATGCGGCACCTGAGACGCTGCTCACATCTCGAGCAGCAGATATTCCCCCGTTAGTAACCGTAAAGTCATCCATACGCACCGAGCTATCCCCATGCCACCCCCTAGAGGATCCGATAACGCCCTTGAAGGGCCTGGTAAGTTCCACCCTGGCTTCGATCCCCCAAAAGGGACTCGCCGATGCGGACTGACATTCGACTAGGCGACTATGACGTGACTTCAGTCGTCCACAATGATACTTACTCCGCGATCGACTCGAGTAAACTCAACCTGAATGGCAAAGCCGTATTCGTTAGCGGCGCCAGCAGGGGCCTCGGCAGGAGCATAGCGGTGTCCTTCGCGAAGGCCGGCGCATCGTTCATCGCGATCGGCGGGCAGTCCGACCCCTCCGCGACCGTGAAGGCGATGCAGGAGGGCGCTGCGGCCGCGGGGAAGCCCGCGCCAGAGATCCTGCCGCTGAAGTTCAATGTAACGGACCGCGCGGGCGTCGAGGCCGCCGCGGCGGAGGTGAAGAGGGTGTTCGGCCGCATCGACATTGTCGTAAACAACGCGGGCATCTTCGGAATGGCCAGGATCGCTGAGGGCGACCCGGAGGACTGGCGGAAGATACTGGAGGTCAACGTCTACGGGCCGTACCTGGTGACACGGGCCTTCATCCCCCTGATGCTGGAGGCCGGCGGCCTCAAGACTTTCCTCACCGTCACTAGCGTCGGCGCCCACCTCATCAGCCCCACCGTGAGCGCCTACCAGACGTCCAAGCTCGCCGTGCTGCGTCTCACCGAGTTCATCAACGCCGACTACGGCGAGCAGGGCATCCTCGCCTACTCCATCCACCCGGGCAACATCATAACCAACATGGTCGGGAACTTGGACGACATGGACCCCAGGTTCAAAGTTGGTGAGTCTAACTCCTACCCCTGTCCCTTCGAACGACTGCGTGCCGTACTGGGTCGGCCCGGGTGCTGACTTTTTGATCTCCAACGAAAAGCGTTCACTGAGACTGCCGAGCTAACTGGCGATTCTGTCGTGTACCTGACGTCCGAGAGACGCGATTGGCTCGCCGGGCGGTACGTCAATGTTACATGGGACCTCCCCGAGCTGGAGACGAAGAAGGACGAGATAGTGAGAGGCGATAAGCTGAAAGTGAAATTGGACTTTTGACGGTATTTAGGATAATCAAGTGGGGTTGCGAGCTACATGGAGAAAGTGTTGTGTGCTGGAATGAGGGGTGTATATCAGAAGTCTCTTCGAAGGACGGATCAGTGCCCTTCTTAGGACCCAACGCACACAAAGATCGGTATCTCAGAACTTCACATCAGGTGGGAGCTGAGCTCTCTGCCCGGAAATCTAGAGCCTATTCGTGCCAGACGCTGCGCATCAGCGACTCCCGATCTGACAGACTTCGTGAGTCCATTGAAGAGCCGGGCGTGGGCATGGTAGGAACATGTTGTCGCGGCTCGGATATCCATTTTACGACTGCACAATCTAGACATGAACCCACAGTTTTGGCATATAAGTGCCTTGTAGGCATTGATCAGCACGATTAGGATCGATTCTACGCTGAAGTCCTTCTGTAGGGCGTCTCACCATATTCAATAAAAATAACCTCCCGCGTCATCCAGAGAATTGGTGAAAATATCTTCAGATCGACTAGAATCAACACCAAAAATGCAGCAAAGAGTTGTCTTCACAAACTTCTCGGCCTTGGATTGGGCAATAGACCATTCGCTGCTACGTCCAGCATGCTTCTTCTGGAAAAAGGCGATTACGCAGATGGCGAGCCAGATCTGATCCTTGACGTTGTCGCGGCCTTCGAGGGTAGAGATGAATGCGGGGACGGCGGGGATGCCAGTACCCGGAAACACGATCCGCTCAACAGTGCTCGAGTCGAATGCACCGTTACCGTCTTGAGCAGCAATGATCTTCGAGAGGTTGTCTCCTCCCGCGCTGGGGGCAGAAGCGACAACAGAAGAACCCTCGAAGACAGCATCGCTGGCGGCGAGACTCGTCGTTGGCACAACAAAATTCCGCGGCCCAGCCTTAAAGGACTGCGCGCTTGTTACCGCGGCAAACATGGGAGCTGCAAAATGTGCCTGTTCGGTTAGGGCGGCGGGAGTCTGCGTGCTTACGAAGCTGAGACCAGATATATTGCTGGGAGGGACGCCTGACAAGAGACTCTGACCACCGGGAGGAGCATTGCTGGCGACGTTGGTGCGAGTACCTACCCCATTCATGGTAGCGACGAAGGACGTCTGCGTACTGGCCAAACTGTAGGTCTTTCCAAGTCTGACAATCTCGCATTCGTTCCAGTACTTCTCGGTGGGATCGGTAATCGAGACCGCCTTATCTTCAAACGTTTGGATGAGGGCTCGTGCAGCAAGACTGTGGAGGAGGCGTCCGGGTGCATTGAGCCCGAACTTGACCTCGATCGTCTTGATAGAATTGCTATTGCCGGGGATGTCATACACAATCTTCGCCTTCGACTCTCTAGGGATGCCGTTGATGATGGCGTACCAATAGCTACGGACGGCCCAGAACATAGTTCCAGGTAGAGGGGCCTGCTGGATCGCTTTTGGTGGAGGGAGATTGTCGCCTTTGGCAGCTGCGCCAAGTTGTCCCCGGTTAGGTTGGGGGCGACTACCAAGGTTATTGCCGCTGGCACCGGGTTGAGCTGGAGTAGGGGTCATTCCCCAGTCGATTGAACGGACACGAATTGGAGCGCGGTTGATGGCATTAATAAGAGTCTGAGCTTTCGAATCCAGATGGTCGCGCTCTTGGAGCTGCGACTCGCTTATGTAGGCAGTAGCCCCGGAACCAGCTCGCGCCAACGCTTCACACATACCTCTCGAGACGTCGTCTCCAAACCCATGACGAAAACTCGTAAGAGTTTGGCCTGTGCTGCAGCTGCTACAGTATTCCTCTGAACAGTCTGCATCGCAGCTGTGACACCCCAGTCGAGTCCATCGGTGATGACAATGACGGAACAACGAGGCTTGGAAGTGTCGCGTTGGTTCAAGACGGTGGTCAAGGCAGCGTTGATGTTCGTGCCTCCTGAAGCGTTTGTATTGAGCTGACTGACGGCAGTGGAAACGTTATTTATGTCGTATCCGAGGCTTCGCCCACCGGGGACGATCGACCATGCTGAAGTGTTGAAGTTGTAAATATTGAACGACGACCTTTTCTCCGTCGGAAGCTGAGTCAACATGGTTCTGACGACGTCATTGGCGGTCTGGGTTCGGGATCCTGACATGCTCCCGCTATGATCGACAAGGAAGATATATTCTGTGGTAATTTGCCATGTTACAAAGTAGCTCATGATCTCAAGTGATTTAGATTACCGTGCTCCTCCGGATCCAGCTCTATGTTAGAGACCAGTGTGAGGGCGAAGGCCAAGGTCTGAGGTTTTCCGTTAATTTGCGGACTGAGCTGCTCAACAAAGCAACGGGCCTGGTCAATCCTCGGGACAGTCCATACGAGGACAAAGTGGTTGCGCAAGAATTGGTTGCTTGTGAACTCGACGTAAGATTTCCACTGTTTGTATGCCTGCTGCTTCTGCACCGGACTCAGGGTCTTGAACGAGTTGTCAGAGAAACCATTGGTGATGTTGGCGTGGTGAGAGAGAGAGTTGAGATCAAATATCTGGGCGCTCTCCTCGACTTCGATTCCGACAGTGATGGTAACCGCGTTCGTACCAGTGGGAGCCGTGGGGACGGTCGTCTCACTGGCGGGAGCTGCTCCAGGGCGCGCTGCTAAGCCAGCAGGGATTTGTAAGACGAGCGGAGTCTTCGATGGTATCGCTCGAAATTACGTAGACATAGGTAACACTAACGAGAACCATATTGTGAGCCACGGCGAGAGAACATTGGGCTTGCCGGGCTTACCGAACTATGATCGACGAGTTGGGCGAGACGTTGCCCAAGCTAATTTGGAACACTGTGAGATAGTATTGGAAATTAGTGGTTAGTTCCACGTGAGGTAACAGAGCGAAGCAAAGAAGAGCACAAGTTACCTTCATCATTCACTTTGTCGAGCTTCCACGCCTGGACGCCTGCGCTTTTAGCTTCTTGATACTTCTTGTTGGCCTCTGCCTTCTCGTCGACGATAGCTTGGACCTCAGTATTTTTCCGACTTGAGCAGAAAACCTGACCACTGACGCTTCAGGCGGGACCTCGAAAATATACGAGACTTCGCGTTCGACGTTGGTCTGGGCCTGGTATGTCTCGGTGAGCGTGCCTTCAACAAAGACGTCCCGGACCATGTAGTTGTAATTGGAGCTGAGAAGAGGATACCCAACGGGCGTCCAGTGCTCATGGCAGTAGACACCTTGGCGTCTCTGGGCAGGACCAACGTAGGCCATTTCTCCTCAGAGTGGACTTCAGATTCTAAGCGGGTGGATGAATGCCTGTTCACAAATTGTAAGGGAGGAAAGCCTAAGGAGGAGAAAATGGTCAGAGCTTTGGGAAGGTATATATACAGCCATAACCAAAAAAAACGCACGCGGCGGCTGGACCGGATCTGGCCTTATGCTGTACAATCCAGAGAGGGTATCATCAAAGTTGGATACGCAGTTACGCACATCAACCCCAACAGGCCATCCAAAGCCCTCGGCCAGCCAGTGGGCTACGCAGACGCGCCGAGTGCAAAGGAATGTGGCTGCCTGCCTTTTACTTATCTAGAAACAATAAAGATAGAATCAATTTAAAGAAGGTATTATCAAAGCTGAATATGCAGTTGCGCACACCAACCCTTACTGGCCCTCTAGAGCCCTCGGCCAGACAGTGAATTACAAAGACGCGTCGAATATAAGCGAATGTGGCTACCTGGCATTTACCTATCTAGAAACAATAAATATGGAATCGATTTAAAGGAGGTATTATCAAAGCTGAATATGCAGTTGTGCACACCAACCCTAGCCGGCCCTCTAGAGCCCTCGGCCACCCAGTGGACTACAAAGACGCACCGAGTGCACAGGGATGTGGCTGCCTGCCTTCTATTTACCTAGAACCAATAAGAACAGAACTACCCCGCACCGCCAAAGCGCCGACGTTACCTGCCTGGTAGGGGGGAAAGATCATGTCAAAAGATAGGAGGAATACCCGTTAGATTCCATGCTGGGTGAGAGCACTTCAGGGCCGGGACTATGGCACTGCTTATTTAGGCACAGGTGTGGGGCGCACTGACCCCCTAATTAATACCCCTTAATCGTGATATAGTGGAGGTGCAAAAATAACGCAAATTGCCCCACAGCCATATTTCCACCACTTTGACCTCCAACTTTATTATGAATTATTCTTTTAATTTTTAGTTAATTACTTAGAAACTTGGAAACCATATATTTTATTAACTGGCGATCCATGATATATATTTAATATTTCGTATATTATTTTTTAACTTTAATAATTATTTTAATCTGTTACGGTATAAAATTTATAAGCTTATTAATAATGTTTATTTTTAATTTAACCTAAACTTTTTAAATAACGTTATAAAGTTTTTTTAAGTTAGTTTCCGAAAAAAAAAAAGATTAATCTTAAATCCATTTTAATAATTCGTTTTTTTAAGATAAACCAAAGGTTTTTTATAAGGTTTAAGTTGGGGTTATATAAAGGCCATTTTAATTAGGGAAATCTTATATTTTTAATTTATTTCTTTGTAAAAAGAAATATATATATAAAGATATTATTTTGGATAAAGATAATTTTAAGTTCGAAAAATGTAAAAAAGTATTTGTTAAGGACGTTAACGTAAATAGCGTTTATAACGTTACTGTAAGGCAAATTAAAGTTTCTTTTTATCAGAATTAAGTTATTTTATATTTTATAACGAATTTTTATTTAAAATATTTGCATATATTACGTAAGTTTGATTCTTTTTCGAACGTATTAAGGATTTATAATTACAAAACCTAGGTTAAAAGTTAAAAATTAATTATTACGTAAAACGCTAAGCGATAAAATTAATAAACTAATTTTACCTTTAGGCAGAAATATTTATTTACTTTTTCCCCCGGCGTTACGAGTTATGTTGTATTTGTTTATAAATAATACCGTTTTCTAGAATTTAAGCGGTTTATTTTAATCTTTTAAAACGAAGTTATATCGCTGCGTAACGTAGGTTTCGGTAAGAAATGGTTTCCGATACGTAAAACGGTATATAATTTTTTCGGTTTTAAAGAATTATTATAAGATTTATTTTAAAATAAAAGGGACGTAATTTTAAATTAAATAGGATATTAAATAAAAAGGATTTTTCGATATAGTACGTAATAATACCCGTTTATCGTTTTTAGAACGGATTTTATAACGGTTACGGCCTTTACGGTTAATATCCGGGGTTTCGAAATTAAAACGGCGGCATATTCCATATACGAAGCTTGGAAATATTTCTTCGCGATCCGCAATTTCGCGCGCTTTTTAACCTGCTAAACGGCTTGCATAAATTCTATTTTTCGTACGAGGCGTGATATGTTTTCCCTTAATATTTGGACTTTTCTTAAATGTTCTAGTTATTGTTGAAGTTGAAGGGTGTTATAGATGCAATGCTAAAGTTGAAGAATTGTGTGGTGCGGGGAAGATTTTAGCGTTTTTTTTGCACCTCCACTGTACGTCACCTTTATATTAGCGGCCCCTCACCAACGGTGAGGACCAGCTCAAAGATCGTCTCAGCGCCCTTGCCGCCAGCATCCTACTCCCGCACAACCCTTGCATTCCCGTGTTCCATCGGGCGAAGCCGATCTGGTCTGCCCATTGACCAAAGGTATGTTCTTGCGTTCGCAGTTGGGGCGCCTTCCGGTATCCAGTCCGGGTCGAGCTAATGCAGGGCCACGAAAGGGTATCCGGCCCCAAGGAGAGGAAAAATACTGGCCGAAGACACAAGACATGATCTAGGTAGATGACGATAGCCCGAAAACGGGTTGGTCAAACGTTTTAAAAAGTTAAAAATATTCAAAGAAGATGTAGCGGAAAGTCTTGGGATGAGAACCAGGTAGGCTCCTTTCTTCGAAGTTCTCCGGCTCTTTCTTCCAAGGACGTAGATGACACGGATAGCGTTTTCTTGATTTCTATATATACCGATAACCATTACCGCTTACCGGGCCACAGCAGTACATCCCCGACATGTGCACGTATGTTGCATTTTCCATTTAAGCTAATAAATTCCTCGTCATGATGATTACCGTAACGACGAGCGCAAAGCACGTTGCTCTTTAAAAGGATCTCCACGGGAAAGATAATACCACCAGAAGACTCACTATCGATGTTTTCCCTGCTCGAGTACGTGTGGTTCCTTTCAAGTTTGTCACATGGTCGGACAAGTCGCAGATCTTATGTAACAGCCGATACAGGTGTTCGCGTAGCAATAAACTATCTCGAACGTAATCACCGTTTATCTTCTCCACGGCGTCAACGCCCCTAAACTCAAAGTACGGGCTCCATTCGGGGTCTCCTATGAGATCAGTCGCGAGCTCCTTCTCGAATGCGATGCTAAACTCGTTGCCCTCGTCGTCGCCGTTCGGAGCGCCGTGCGTCCGCCGCGGGTAGACAACCAGACCTGGGGTGACGGCGTCGAAGGGAAATCGGAAGGCGCGTGGCTTGGCAAAGCCGAAGTCCGCGTCGCACGGCGCCATGGCCCGCCAATCGGTCGTAATCATGCTTATTGGTAGGAGGCTATCCGTCCGCAGGGACAGGGATGTCTTGTCGCGGATGGGTGCGATAGTGGCCAGCGCCGCATCAAAGCTCTCCTGCTTGACGCTGTTGGTTTGTTGTCGGATACACCTGTGGAATGGGTCAGCGGACGGCCGTTCTTTACGACTTGATAATGATAAGAAGGAAAGAGTTAAACTATTAAGGAGTAGGGGAAAGAACGAGAACTATATACCGAGCTAACTTTGAGAGAGGTGCCTCGGAGATAACGTTCCCCTAAATGCGCCCGGTACAGGCGGGAAATGTAATCGTTTCCGCATATTAATCGCCTCGTCCTATATAAAGAGTGATGTTAAATGTACCTTAGTTTTTTTAATACAGCTGTTAACGGCCCGTAAAATTCCTGACGTCTCGATATATATGACTAGAAATCAAGCTTTTAAAGGCACACTAAGCCATTATAACGCATTCTCTTATTTCGGACCTTATAAATACATAATAATTTATATATCAATCAATTGCCTTAAATAACGCAAAACTAAATATTTTACTTCCATTATTAATAAACGTAACGCTATTAATATATTCGTATATATATTCGTATATGTATTATATATACCTTAGTTTTCCAGGATATGTTAAAATTAGATAACTTTGAAGTTTGTAGGTTCCCCACTTAGTTAGTGCTTAACGCGTTTTAACGCGATAACCTTTTAACTACCCACCCTTTTCCTTCCTTAATAACTATATTATGGAAGAGACTTTTCGTAAAACGTTTAGGCGTACCTTAAAGCGTGGAAGATAACGAAATTAACTGTTATTTCCGGGAGAGCGTGCGGTAATTGTGGCGGGAGTTTTAGGTAGTAAAAAGTATGCGGTCTTAGCGGAATAATATAATTGTTATATTAATACTATCGCCTATATTATAAAGCGGTAGAAAAAGATTTAATCTCTTAACGATAAGCTTTATTTAAGCTATAAGCCGGTTTTTAATAAACGGAAAAAGCATATAATTATTCGTTTCGTTTAAACGTTATCTAGAATTTATTAAGTTATTTTATATAAAAAATTTAATCGTTGCTAAATAAAAATATATTACGCCGAATGTTTTGTAAACTTTTTAATAACGTAAATTTATATTATTAAAAATTGATTAAAAGAATTTTTTTATTAGCGAAAGCAATATTCGAAAGAAATCATTTTTATTATATTTAAAGGCGTAAGGAAAAATACAATTAATAAAAATACGTATAATTAAAATTAAAATATTAATCGTTTTGCTTACAAGTTATTTTTAAGTAATATTTACGGATAAATATTTAATTGTTTCTAATATTTTAAATTTTTCGGAATAAATTTGGCGATTTTTTAGGAAAAGGTTTAACCGCCGAATAGTTAACATAATCGATTACGAACGTGTAATTATCGTAATTATATATTAAAAAAGCATTTAGAAAAAAGGTAAAATCGATATTATTATTATAAAACAAAATAACAAATTAACGAAAAATAATTATATATTTAAGTTATATATTAAAGCTTTCGAAAAAAAGCTTTTTTTATATTATCAGCCGGAATAACTATTTTAATAAGATAACGCTAAAATATATAAATTACGAGTTACGTAAAAATAATTCGAAAGGTACGAAATATGCGTTATTAAATAGCCTGCTTATAACCCGGATATAAACCTTATTAAGCACGTATAATACGTAATAAAGTCCATATTACATAAAAGGCATTCCGAAATATACCTTATCAAAAATAACGAAGTAAATAAAAAATAATTAAAAAATAAATTCGAAAAGCATAATAAGCGGTCTCTTAAGGCTTAATAAATAACCTAGTTCGTAATATGCCTAATCGCTTACGAACCCTACGTAAAGTTAAGAGGTGGTATATTAAATATTAAATACTAAATTTAAGGCTTTTAAAATTATTTTGTTAATTTTTAATAGCTCTAATATTCAAATTATTATAAATTATCAAAGTTGTAGGCGTATATAGATGGCTGGGGTGCTATGTGGGTCACCCACAAACTTTAAAGTCACCTAATTTTAATTGCTAATATCAGCCCCTATTATTTCGCAAAAATGCTTCCACTTATTTAATGCCCTAAGTTTACTTATATATAACTTAATCAAAAAAAAGTAGAAAAATAAAATAATTTCGAAATATAAATTAACGGGTTTTAAAAATCCTAAAATACAAATTTTAATTTTATTTAATAACGTAATTATTAAGTTATTATAAAATGTATAAGAACTGTTAAAAGGTGGCGGGAAATAATAATCGAGCGTTGCCAATTAATAGGAAAAACTAAAGTACGTTTAACATCACTTAATATTGTCAGACATAAGCGTGTATTCAGTATTGGGGTCAAAAACAGTTATTGTATTGATTATCGGAGTCCTTGGACCGTATCGGTCGGGGCTTATTATTTGTAGATGTAGCTTATATAGTCCCCACTTAAGCCATAGGTAATCTCCGTGGCGTTCTATCTTGGAACCCCTAATATTGTCAGATAACTGTTAATATTAGGGGTTCTAAAATAGAATGCCACAGAGATTACCTGTGGCTTAGGTAAAAACTCTACTAGCCACATCTATCAATATAAGCCCCGACCGACACGGTCCAAAGGCTCCATAATTAATATAATAACAACTATTTTTAACCCCAATACTAAATATACGCTTATATTTAATAATTAAAAATCTCAGTTTTATTTAATACCGATATTACGATTATAACGGTAAGCAACCTTTAATTATAATAATTAAAACTATTAAAAAAAAAACGATCTATTTAATTTTTAAACATTAAAAGTAACAAAATAATAAATTTTAAACCAAAGCAATAACCCTAAATCTATAAAACTATATAAACCCTAATTAAAAATTACCATAACTTATTTAACTTACGAAATTAATATTCGAAAATTATCCGAAAAAAGTTAATCCGTAAATTACTCGAAATACCTCGACCGAGACTACCGCCGATAATATAACCGTCGTATTAAATTTTGTTAAATAAATAAATATTAACGGAAAATTTCGTTCCGTAACGGAAATAATTACCGAAGGCAAATTTAATTATAATACGGATTAGGTTATATACGTATACGAAAATAAAAATTATAAAAATTACCGGAAAAATATTGAAAAATTAATAAATTAAATTTTATCCTTAATATCCTTTAATTACCGATTTACAATTTACAAATTAACAAAAACTTTTAACGAATAATATAACGATTTAAAAAAAACCGGTATTATTTATAAAAAAAATATTAAAACCGGAAACAAAAAAGAAATTACCGAATAATTACCAAATTATTTATTAAACTTTTAAAAATTTTAAAGTATAAATAATTTAATAAAAAATAATTATATCGAACGTACAAAATAAAAATATTAAAAAAGTTAACGATATATAAAATCTGGCGAATAATTTAAAAAACGTTTTTAATAACGTCCTTAATTATTGGACCATAAGTTTTAAAATAATTTATAAAAAATAAATTAATTTTAATACTTTAAAATACCGTAAAATAATAACGTAATTTAAAATTTATATATCCGTATAATTAAAAAAAAAACTTATTTATAAATTATTTAAAATATTTTCGGAATAAAGTTTAAAAATATAAATGATCTAAATTTCAAAATAAATAACGGTTTATTAAATACCAATAAAATACAAAATTAATTAATTAATATTTATAAAAAAAAACCCGAAAATTAAGTAAAAATTAAAATTAAAATCGAAATTAAGGTAATAAATTAACGGAATTAAAACGAAAATATATTATTACCGACGAAAACTTTACCGGATTTACTTATTAAACATATTTAGGTTTTTATAAGTTATTAATTTATTAATTCGTTTTTAAAAATAAAATATCCGAAAATTAAAAACTTAATGAAATTTTGATATAATTAATTAAAAAACGTATTAATTTTATCGTAAGTTTAAGAAAAAAAAATTAAAAATTTAAATTTTAAAACGTTATTCGAAAAATCCGATTAATTAAAACGCAGGATAAATATTATCAAAATTATATTTTTAATATTTTATATAACTTTTAAAACGGTTATTTATTTTTTAAAAAATTCCTTTATTTTCGATTTAAAAATTATTTTTTATATTTTTAACCAGATTAATAAATTTCTTAATTTTAAATTAATATATCCAGGTAATTATATATTTACTAGAAATATAATTATCCTTATTTTCGGATATAAAAAAATAAATATCCGTTTCGAAAGCCTAAATAATTTCCGGTTAATACATTTATATAATTTAACGTATTACGAAAGATTTATTTATAATTTAGTATTATTACGTTTATTAAAAAAAATAAAACTTTTAATAAAATTATAAAAAAATTAATAATTATTTTTAACGGAAAAATAATTTAATTATCGTAACGTTAACCGAAAGGCATAATTAAATAATAATCAAATACTTATTATTATAACTAATTCGGAAAACGTTTTGTATTCGATAAAAGAAATTTAATTTATAAATAAAACGATTTCCGAATACTATTAACATTCGACGATAGCATTTAAAACTTGCCTACCTAAATCTAAAAACCTTTAATTATTTCGTAAATTATTTTCGGGGGGTAAAAATTAAAAATTTTGGTTAAAGACGTCAGAAAGAAAACGAAATTATTACCGTTAAATATAACGTATACGGATACGGAAAGGCAAAACGTCTAAACCGTAAAACTTGCCAAAATTTATCCGTAAAATTAAAAACGTAATTAATTATTAATTTCTAAAACCCGGAAAAAAATAACGACCGTATTAATAACGTTATATTTATAATTAATGGTTTTTTAGGTTATATTTTAAAATTAATGTTTTAACGATAAAATAACCGAAATAATTATAATAACCTTTAATTAAATGTTTACCGTTTTCGAAAGTTATAATTATAAGGTAAAAGTTATAAAATATAATAATAAGTTATACGGTAAAAAGTATTAAGTTAAAAATTACTTATATCTAAAAAGAATGTTTGAATCGAATTTTCGGTATTTAATATATAGGTATAAAATAAAGGTACCGAACGTTCGAAGGGTATAATTAAAACAAAAAGGATTTATATATAAAAAAGGGCAAAATTATTATATTTTTTATAAATAAAGATTTACCGTATTATAATATTTTTATATAACCGGATCCTTAAATATATATTTAATTAGTTAACGTTATATAAACGTTTTTATATTTATTAAATATATAAAAAAAGCATAATAATTACCGACCGAAAATCTTGCTTAAATTATTTCCGAATTTATAGTTATAAAGTTTACGTTTTAATAAAAACGTATAACGTAAATTAAATGAAAAGCGAAAACTTAATCCAAAAACCTGGATTAATTATTTTATAAAATACTAATTATTAAATATTTATTATATATAAAATTTTTTAACGAATAAAATAATAACGATTTATAACGTTATTTTTAAGAAAAAAAGTATTTTTAATAATAACTTAAATAATTTAAAAAACGACTTTTTTAAGGTAATTAAAAACAAGTTACGTTATTTATTTAATAAAATTAAATATTTAAAAAGTTTACCTTTTAAATTTAAAATTTACGGTTTACGAAAATAATAAAAAAATTACGTAATTATTAAAAATAAGTTCGAATAACGTTATTAAAAACGAAAACGTAATAAATTCGAATAAGATAAAAGAACTTTTTAAAAAATTTAATTTATATAAATTTAATTAATTTTATATAAATATTTATATCGTTTTTTATCCGACGTCCGATTTTATTTTGCCGCATTTTATTACCTTATTAATTATTATTATTCGAATTATTGCAGTTTTAAAAAAAAACAGTTATAAATGCCGTTTTTAAAAAACGCAAAAATATTAATAAAATCCTTAATTCCGGAATTATATATTATATTTTAAGCTAAAAGGTTACGTTTAATATAAAATGTTTAAATTCGGTAATAAAATTAAAATACGGAAAGTAAATAAATAAGGTATAAGTTATCCGAATAATAAACCGTTTATATCGTTATTTTAATAATATAAAAATAAAAGTTTAAGTTAATATTTTTAAATATAATTAAATTAAACGTTTATTATAAACAAAAAGAAAGATTTATCGAAAATATTTTCCGTTAATTTTTAAGATTTATAAAAAATTATAAAATTACCTTATAAAAAATAAATTTCGGAAAATAAAAAAAGATTATTTAAATAATTATAAATAAATAAGTTCGTAAACAAAATATAATCGTAAAAAAGTTAACGGAAAATAATTATTTAATTATATATAAATATATATTTATAAATGCGATAAATATAATAATTTTTTAAAATACAAAATACGTTTAATAATATAAAATAATTAATAAGTTTATAAAAAATAGGAAAATATTTATATCTTTATTTTTATTAAAAAAAAATTTAAACTTTTATTATGATAATTATATAATTTAATTTAAAGTTAATATAACACGACGTAATTAATACTCTCGTTAATATAAAATTAAATAAAAAAGTTCATATAAAAATATTATTAAAATATTAAAAATTAAAAATTATTTTAGGTTTATTTAAAACTTTATACGAATTAAAAAAATTTCTTTTATTTTAAAAAAAAATTATCGAAAATGCTTATTTAATTAAGTTTTACCTTTATTTTTTTACGAACCGTATTATTTTACATAAAATAACATTTTTATATTTTTTTATATCGATAATATAATTATTATTTATAAAAAAAACGCGAAAAAGTAACTAACGTAATAATTAACTAGCTTAAAATAAGATATTAATTTATTAAAAAAAAACGAATTTTAATAATTTTTAAAAAATTAAAGTTATTTAAAACCGATCGAAACGTTAAATATGGTTATTATAATCGTTATATATAAATATATTAGTTAAAATAATCGAAAGAAAATTAAATTCCGGCCGAGCCGATATTTTTATAAAAAATAAAAAGTTATTTTTTAATTAAAAAATTACGTTTAATTACTTTATTAAAGTATATTAAAAAAATCGGCTTAATATTATACGCCGTAATTATTATTTATGCGGATATAACCTATATAACTTTTAAACTGGCGAAATTTAATATAAATTTAAACCCGAAATATTATATAAAAATAAACCGATTTATTTAATATTTTGTCAAAACCAAATATTACGTTTTAAAATCCAGTAAAACAAATATTTTTAAAGTAATTAACGATACCTCCTTTATTAATAATTCGATTGACCGAAAACATTTTTAAACTTACGTAATACGTTTATTCGGTAATATTATCGGATAACGTATTAATAAATAAAATATAATAATTATTTTTATAATAAAAACAGAATTATTAGCATTTATTTAAGCCGTAAAAAAGATTATATACGTATTACGATTAATTAAAAAATTCGGAATTTAATTCGATATTTCGATTATTAATATTTAATATAATAATAAATAAATTATTAAATTTATTTATATAAATATTACCTAATTTTAAACGAAATTAAAATATATAAATATTTATAATTGTTGGTTACAATAAAAAATAATTTAAAAAAAAATCGAAATAATATATTTTTACGAACGATATAATTATAAATAAATTAATAAAAGTTTTTCCTGTTACGTTTTTCGGATAATTTATTCGATAATTAAAATTAACGAATATTAAAAAAAAATATAAAAACGTCGGGTTCGAAAATTGTTTAATAAAAATTTATAGGAATTTAAGGATAATTTTAATTAATCGATATTCTATATCCAAAGCCTGTTATCCAGAAAGTAACTTTTAAGAAGGTATATCAGATAACTGTTAATATTAAAGGTTTTAAGATAAAACGCCACAGAGATTACCTGTGGCTTAGGTAGGAACTCCACTAGCCACATCTACCAATATAAGCCCCGACCGACACGGTCCAAGGGCTCCATGATCAATACAACAACAACTGTTTTTGACCCTAATACTGAATACACGCTTGTGTCTGACAAATATCAACAGTTATCTGACAAATATAAGAACTGGTAAAAGGTGGCGGGGGAATAAGAACGGAGCGTTGCCAATTGACAGGAAAAACTAAGGTGTGCCAAGCCTAGAAATCTAAGGTGCGTTTAACATCACTCTTGTATAAAGCATTTGAAGGCTAAGGTATAAGGCGGATAGAAACAGTTTAGGTAGAAAACGTGGTTCTTTTGGGGAACAAGTAAGGGCAAATTATCGAATGAGGAGGAAATAGATAATATTAAGCACCCCATGTCCTCGGATACATATAATAAGCCTCGCTTAACGAGAATCAACGTATGGTAGATGCTCACAACTATCAGAGCCGCGTCTTTCCAGGGATGGTACGGGGGAGATTCTACGGCGCAGTACTAAATCAACCGACCCACGACCGGTTCCATGTCCATAGTCAGCCATAATAGCCACTGTTAGATAGCATGCGCGTAAAATCTAAGCCGGAAGTCTGTATTCTTCCAAAGGGTGAAAAACCTAGCGTCACGGTTCCAGTCCGCATCACCATCAACTAGTTCCACCGCAAATACCAAGCCATCTTCGCCAAGATAATTCTGGCCTCCAGGTAGGCGAGGTTGATGCCAGGATAGGCACGGGGTCCAAGAGAGAAAGGCCGAAAAGCCGTCTTGTTGTCGCCGAAACCCTCGCCGATCCACCGCTCAGGTCGGAAAGATAAAGGTTCGTGCCAGTGCTGCGAATCATGCATCGTGGTCCAGGTGTCAACGCTAACGATGGTGCCCTTCGGGATGAAATGTCCGTCAATCATGGCCCCCGGGCGTTCCAACTTCTGGCCAGTCAGCTGCCGATATGTGTGAGGTTTAAGACCTGATAGTGTCCCGCCATAGTGTGGGGCCTCACATTTTTCAGGTCTGACAATATGCCAGGTAATCTCTCTTTGCCCTAACAGACAGGATGAAAGACAGGGACAAATTAAGCTGTGGGAAACGATTGCACAAGCTGAGCATGGTCCCGAAGAAGGCGTTGTTAAGCATAATGGATACCCAGTAGTTTTGCCTTCATCGTCGCCACAGCGTCAAAAGACTCCCCGGAGGCAAGGTCACTGGTAATATCAAAAGTTAGCCGGTTATAGGCCTCGGACATATTAATGCCCTGGGTTCCCTGGTCGCCATGCTTGGCTAGTTAGGCTAGGCATAGGTCGGTATAGCAATATATCACATCCTCGTGATCTCCCAAGGACCTGGAGCTGAACGCGTGCGCGAGGAACCGCCGCTATCGGGAATGATCCAAAGGATCTCGTGTGGTCACAATGCTTGGGGCCGGATCACCGGTATCGTACCACGAGGACTTGAAAAGGGATGGTTAACCCTTCTTGCAAGTATGCGGACATTCTCAATAAATTGCAGATCGTACAGGCTATATCTCTCCTAACCTAAACAAAAACGCACTCAAGGTTACTGGTGCAAGAGCAGCAATAAGGCCGCACAACCCGGCCCCTCCCTGAACGTCATTCCGCAAAGTCGACCGCAGTATGCTAGTCAACACGCTCGCTAGTAGGGTAAACATTATGATCCAGAACATTACCTCTCGGTTCGGGTCTCGATGATATGAATTCCCACCCGAAGCACGCCTCTCGCACTCGATGACTCGCTTGCCCAGCCGGTCGGGGAAACGGGGAAGCCAGTCGTTTCGTACAAGGCTTAAGTCTCTATCGCCGTATTCGAGATAGCGGATGGGGATCTCCGGAGACATTGGCGAAAGCGGCTTAGCAGGTTGGGAATGTATTCGTAGTCGAAGAAATCGCCCGGGAGGATGCAGTTTGGTCGATTGCAAACGGAGATGTAACCGCCTTTGCGATTCCAGAACGTGAACTGGGCGCTTATAGGCCATACTTCAGTACACCTGTTTACTATGGATGCGTAACTTAATTTACTTGGACGAACTCGACGGGTGGTTGGTATGATCAGGAACTTGAACAGTGAACGAAGACCTCGCATCTTGAGATACTCATTCTTCACCATGAGGAAAACAGCCGCATCAGGGGTCGTGTCATATGTGTCGATCTCTGCCGAGGTCTTTTAAATGCCACCTGTGTTCATACAAAGGGCTAGGAATCTTGGTGGTCCCGCGCCTACTTGAGTAGAAACACTGGATCCTGTCGCAGGCTGGCGGCCTTGTTTCACAGGATTACCTGTGGGACCGCCTGTCTTGCTGGCATTCCCTTGTAGGGTGGCCCATGGAGTATTAGGAGCTGATATGTTCAGAGGGCTACGAGGAATGTTGGAAGCCTTATATATAGTCTCCTCCGCCTGTGGGTTCCTGGGACTTAGGAAGGACATGCCCACAACTTCCCTAGATAGATTCGAATGATGGCTATCGTTGAAAACTAGGCTAGAAGATAATGAGCTATTACCCTTGGGCGCGGGTCTGCGAACAATGCAAGGTCTGAGGGAGAAAGAAGATATATGGGGTCCAGTATCCTATACTAACAACTTATTCAAGCTTATCGCGTTATTCAGCTCTTGTACTCATCCTGCCGGATCGTATATAATAGCAGCTATAGCATAGCGTACTCTGAAGTATCATCCGACACTGTATTGTGATCGCAATAGATCTGTTGTGTTTTTAATTCATTACTGCTTTACTTACGTACGGGAATAATGCGAGTAAAACTCCAGTACTTATCCATTAATTCGCGGGTTCCAGTTCTGCATACCATAACGAAATACTGCGGCGGTCCGCGTCCAGTCGAGTAGGCGTCATATGCCGCAATGCCTCACGATCAGGTCCCCTGCTAACTTCCGCATTTCTCCAATCCTGTCCGTCATCCCAGACACATCACGCAGCCCTCGATCCCCCGGTCTGGCTCCCGGTGCCGGACCCCATATTGTGTTCGCCCCTGTCGCGGCCGAACTTGGACGTCTCGGCCGCCTTCTCGGGCCGGCCCAGCATCATGAAGAAGAAGGCGCCGACGCCGAGGCCGAGGGCGCCAATCATCAGCATCGAGTTGCTAATGAACGCAGGTCAGTATTCGTTTCAATTTTTTGCACCCATCAAAATCCCGATACCGCGGTATTCAGCGTATCCAGCAAACTCCAGACGAGGTCATTGCTCAAAATAGGGAAGAAGGGCAGCGAAGGAGAAGCGGGAACGGGTCATGTTCAATGATGGTACAAGCCTTTTGATGATCGGAACGGCCGCACGCGGTCAATAGGAGCTCTGGAGGGGATAATCATGGAAAATAGGTAGTGCAGGAAAAAAAGAAAAGAAAAAAAAAAAAGGGTCCCGACAAGTAAAACTTACTCCTTCTTCACGTTCCCACCCTGCGCCGGCCGCTCCTGGCTCCGAGGCGGCTCGTCGCTAGCGAAGCGGCGGGCAAACGCGGGGTTAGGGTGGTGGAGCCCGACGGCGCGGGGGGCGCGGGTAGCAGTGGTAGCGGGTCGGAGGAGACCGGAGGATCGAGCGATGGCGGTGCGCGCGAACGTCATTTTGCCTTTTTTGGTTTCGGGTTTGTTCTTCGTGTGATTGAGGTGTATTTGACGTAGATGTGTTTGTACGTGTGATGGTTTACGAAGAGAAGTGCTTGTCAATTGACGTCGGACGCTGATTCTTGGCGGTTGATGAGTGAGCTTGGCTGGGGATACGCTATTTTGAGTCGGAGTTGTGGTTTTTTGGTTCGCTTCGGCAGAGAAGATACAGAGAAGAAAGAGAGAAGAGCCTAGGCCGACAGACGAATAAGTAGATTTATGGATTTCATTTGCTGCTTTGGGCCTCTGGGTAAAGAGAGGAGTAAATGACGATGCAATTGTTTGTTTTAGTATTTACTTTCGGATTGGAGGTCGAATAGTGGCGTAACTATGACGCCATGCGGCCCATTCCCTACAGTCGACGGCGGGTACCTGATTAACTTTTCCCGGGAAAGAGTTGATGGGCGGCGAATGGTCTAATAAAGTATACGATCCCCACTCGATTGCGGTTTCTGAGAACCATCGAATACGCGAAATACGAATTATGCCTATTAATCATCTTTTGCATATAAGCCGCATTGATGGTAAGGCACCTCGGGCTAGCAACGTTATGTCAACGCAAGCATGGTTCTTTCACAACATCGGCGAATATCCATCTCGCCCCTTCATAAAACCAGCCCACGGAACTCACGAGACGGGCTCTACTAGCATAGCATATATCTTAAAACAAGCGCTTCGGACATGAACTAACTAGCTTGCTATTCGCCTAGCTATTGTAAGTATGTAACCGCGGTGGATGGTCTAATTTCCCGTCCACCGACATCGATTCATCCATCCATCCGTCCGTCCAATCCAGCAGATATGAACACCCCCAAGGGCAAGCAATGGTATCGAGCCAACCGCTATGTAGCAGGTAAAGACAAACCCCATCCATGGAACGCCGGAACGCCCTCTTTTCCCCTTTTGCTCTGTGCATTACAAGAAACTCAATCGCCCCCGTGGGCATACTCTGACAACCGTGCACCGGTCCCGTCACGGACCACCTACTGTACGCAACGTTATCCTACAAGCCAGCAAAGGGCGGGCTGCCGGGATGAAGTACATAGGAGCCACCGCTGTTGGTCGATTGCAAGTACGCGGCTTCGCGTTGCGCCTTCTCGCGGTTCATCTGCTCCTTGTCGGCTTTGGTCATGCGCGGCTTTCTGACCACGCCGCCGCGGGAACCCGGACCTCCTCCACGGCCTCGACCCGTGCCGGTCGCCGCGCCACGGCCGCCACCGCGACCGCCGCGTGAGCCCCGTCCTCGCTTGGGTTGGTCGCCACTAGAAGAAGTTAGTACGCGTGAACCACCACCTGGTTGTGTGTCAACATACCGTCCAGCTTCTGGTTTCTCAACATCCGGCACCAGAGGGCCAGAGTAAACGAAGAAACCATCACGACTAGCCGCGGCTTGCTCTTCCCATAGGAGCTCCGAATCATCAACAAAATCATCCTCCTTGTCGTACTCGTCTTCTTTGAAGTGTCGCTTCTTCTTCGCCGGCTTGCCATCGGGCTTGTCCGGTCCGCTCATTCCACCCATTTCAATGTTGGAATCCTCGTTCTCCGACTCGTCCACAGACATCTCGTCGCCTTCCCTGCTAGAGTCGTTCTGGGCAAGCGCGGCAGACGCGGCAGCAATGCGAGCTTTTCGCGCTTTGTGTTCAGCTTGGCGCGGGTGGAGGGCCTCCCATCCATATTGTTCCTCGGCCATGCGCATGAAATTCACGTATTTGTTCGTCTCACCGTTAAGGGGGATGTTTAATATGATCGAGGGAGTTTCTTTCTCCGTGCCCGGCTCGGCTCTGCCAAAGTCAAGAATCGAGCGCTCTGTTCCGCCGGGCATGGGCAACAATGACTCCTTCGCGGCGTTTATGCGCGGTGACGAAGACGCCGTGCTCTGATTCTTGGGTGACGTCCGCTTGGGTCCGGCACCGATAGTAGTAATTGAGCTTGGGCGTATTTCGATTTTTGATGCCGCTGAAACTGCAGGAGGCGGGGCTGGCTTTTTGACCTCGGCGGCGACTGCTGCCTTTGGCGCAGGCGGCGGCGCAAACTCCTTACGCGGGGGGTCGGGAGACGTAGGCATCGAACTGGATTCCTGAGGCTTTCGCGATTTGGATTGGGCCTGTTGCAAGTTCTGCGCAAAAGAAGTATGCGAAGCAGCAGGGGACATAACGTTCGGGGCAGGGGTAGGATCTACAAGACTGGCGATTGACGGAGAAGCGCTTGCTCGGTTGACGACACTTCCAGTAGGGGCGCGCGGGGACGCCAAAGGGTTCGAATAGCTGTGAGTAACCATAGTTTCCCTGACAGGGTCGTAGTTCGAAGATCGGATGGGGTCATAATTTGTTCCGCTGGTTCGCGAGGGTGCAGTGGGCCGCAACGGCTGTGCTTGGACTTGCGAGTGTTGTGGTTCTGGGTCAGCGTTGAGGATCTTGGACATGGATTCCGGGAGGGAGTCCCGTTTGGGAACCTTGTGGGAGACGGGCTCTAATCGACCCTGCGTCGTGGTTACGTCCGTAATCTTTGGCTGCCGCGATGCCGTGCTAGATCCAACGCCGACGCCGATACTGGCGGCTCGCAGTTTCGCCTCGGCCGCATCCTCATCAGCTGCAGGTGCAGCCTTTCGTTTCCGAGGAGCAGGCGGGGCATTAGGGTCCCTGGGCTTTCTAGGTCGCTTGACCTTCTCTCCCTCCTCGGGTTGCGTACTGCTTCGCTTCGCTATCTTGGATCCCGGCTTGGGTCCTGGCTTCCTGCGCGGCAAGCCATCCTTGGTCAGCATAGGCTGGCCTGATCCATCATACCGGATCGTGCTAGGATCGACGACAATCTCGTCTCCTTCGCCGCCATTCCTTACTCGGTCATATCCATTTGGCGACGTAGGACCAGACAGGACAGAGGGCGGGTCTGACAATTCTGGCGATGAACTAAATCGCATCGTGATGTTGGTCATCTTCGAAGACGGCAAGCAGGATGCTGATTGGTCACTGCTACCCTGAGCGCAGTGGGTCGAGGCACAGTTAGAGAAGAAGTTTGTTCAACGAACGAATAGCGATTGAGTGTGGTTGAATGTCGCAAGAGTTAAAAATAGATGCGGAGAACCGCCTCTCTCTTCTGGGGGCCAGATAAACAATTCCCCTTGTCCTTTGGAAAAATGTGCAGTGCAAAAACGCCTTAACGCGACGACTTCAGTGTTGGTCTCTGACTAGTTGTCGTCGATTGTTCTGAAACAGCCTGTTGTCCTGGGATTATTTTGGAAGTGCAACACCAAGTATTGTGGGGCAGCCAATTGTATTCGTTCAATTCAGGCTGCAAAAGTGAGTTGAATGAATGGATCAATCAACGAATTATCGGAAGTGGCCGATTATTCGTCAAGGATTGTGGATGTGCCTGGTCTGATTATAGCACCAATAACGTGACTGGAGAACTGGTGCTTCTGGAGGAGGTGGTAGTTGTGGGTGGTTCGTGCGTGGGGTGCGAATCCGAATTCCCTCACGAGAATACCGGATGCTCGAAGTTGACGACGGGAATGTGCTTTCGCCCTGAAAAGAGAAGTATTACGATGGCTAAACGCGCCTAATAACTAGGGGATCCGATGCATCGACCTCCGACGCGCCGGAATCCGAAGAAATAAATGTTGAAATGCAGTGGTAAATGATGGATTTGGATAAATCTGTTCCTCAACACCATCTGCTATGTTGCGGAAAAGTAGGAATGAAAGGAGAAGAGAAGCTGGGTTTGCAGAGAATTAGAGAAGGATGGGGATGGCTGCGTTTTTGGGGGAATTGGGTATTACTCTTCAATAAGGCGGATGAGCGAGAGAAAATTGGGGCTCTGACCACCAAAAATCCGGGCAAGAGTTTAAGAGATGTGGGAAATTTTATTTGGGAAAAAGACGAATTATTGAATAGACTAGGGGGATACGGGAAGGCAGAAGAGCCACGAGGGCGACATGGGGGAACGTAGATTGTGAGAGAAAGTCATCCGTCGGGGAATTGGGTAAATGGACAGATGCCATGGCCATGGGGGGGGGGCTGCTTTGGGGTGTGGATGGTGGATGATGATGGACTCTAGCTTAGAGACATCAGAGAACGGAACGGAAAGGGACCATGGACGAAGAGCCCCGCCCAAGAAGAAGGGGGAGCGAACGAACGAAGAGATCAGACAGGGCGAGGACGGGGAGGGGGCAATAGGAAATCTATCGTGGCCCAGGGGAATCAGAATGGACACGAACCAGGGGAAGGGTAAAGCGGAAGAAGCAGGTGAGTTACCATTGTTGCGCCGATTGCAAAGAAAAAGGCCAGTTGCAGGGAAATGCCCATACAGCGAAAGGCGAAAGAAGACGCCAACCAGCCGGTAGCGCAATATGCCAATAGGCTACAGGTAGGTAGTTACCTACCAGGAGGTAAGCAAGCTCGCAATCAAGGCTCCTGGCACACACGCATTGCTGGATGCAAGCAAGCAATGCAGGCAACCAGCCGGGAAAGCTACCATGTATGTAGGTAAGTACATAGGCAGCGAGTTGTCAGTTGCTACTAGCCAGTTCCGCCAGCGGGCTTTGAGCCATGATGATGACCTGCGTGTGGCTGGGGTGGACACTGAGTTTTGCACTGTCTCCAGTAGGTATCCCAAGGGGGTACGTACGTACATAGGTAGTATGCATGTATCTCCAGGTGCGCCGGGGCCTGGTTGTGTGGGAAGGTTGACGTTGATATGGGTTGCGGATGGGTTGTTAGTAATTAATGCAGAGGGACTATGCTCCGATAGGGGGGGGAGACGGGCGCTTTCCAATCCTCGGACCGTGCACTCTGGAATGGGGCCGAGCCATTGGATTGGTGGGGGCTTGAATTGTATGTACATAATCAGGGCGTCTGGGCGTGTGTGTGCGCTTGTGGTCGTGTGGGGTAGGACAAAAACAACGAATATGCAGGGCTGGGGGCCTGAGCCAAGCTGCAGCAGCTGCACCAGAAAACCGAACAAAGGAAGGGCAAGCCCAGGTCCAGTGTGACCCAGGTTAATGCACGATAGCCGCGCGAGTTTGACAGGGGTGCATAGGCGAAGTGGGGCCCGGCAACCATATCGGCTAAACCCCATTTGGGAACTGGTAACATTATCCATCCATCTCTGGTATAGTATAAGTCCCATACCCGGATTTTCCTTCGGAACTATATGTACAGCCCTACAGCACCACTAAGTATACCATCTCGATTAATCTGAAACATACGTATGGATTTAAGATGTTACCAACTTTGGTTAAACTGGCAGTTGGTGCGTACCTATAATTGATGAGTAATATGAAGTTGTAGGTATTAAGTTCGGAAAGCAAGACCTTAAATTGGTTGCCACTAATGGCGGTCAAGCAGCGAGTACAAGCCCCCCCATAAGCCTCGGCTGAGTGAGCGAGTGTTTGAGCTACTAGGTGAATAAAGCAGAGGCTAGCGTGATTCCGTATTTTATACATTTTATCCACAGTCGTACCGCCTCTGAAGTTGGAGCTAACGGGCAGCAGATGCAATTCCGGTTTACCTTATTGAGGCTAGCCAAGTTGACTACGTTGCTTCCAAACCGGTACAAAGAGCATTTGCCCAGGTATTGGAGGAATTGAAATTATATAAGATGTTCACGGCGTTGATCTACAAGCTAAGTGTGAATCTGATAAACATTCTTCCCCGTCGAGTCGGAGCAGTCAAGACACGTGCGGACCCCACTCGCGGCTGGAATACTGTGGAACAGAATGCTGAAATAGAAGTTTTCTGTTTGAGGGGGAGGCGCCGCGCAGAGGTGGAAATCAAGCCGAAATAGACCCGCGCTAATGCACAGTGTCCAACTTTAGCTTTAGGTCAACTGCCTTATCAGCGCTATTCTTTTGTTGTACAAATACTTTTGCATTCCGGAATCACTTTTCAGCTGGAGGGGCGATTGCGACTTGGTCCATGCGTCAAAACCGGTTGACAGGTCTTGGTACAGATCGATCATATGTCAAGCGTCAAAGTCCCTTGGGTGGTGGTTGAACCTGACTAAAATAATTTAACCACAAGAAACCATACAAAAGCTCTCTCATGTCTCGGCTCTGATTTCTGCTAATGAGACCGCTCTTAATTCCTTGAAGCTTATAGAGTAATAATTCTATTTCTTCGCCATGGATCCCACCCTCCTAATCGGCGATGTCAGAGAGAAGGAAGCGACCGAACCCAAGGCTCCCAGCTTCCCTCAGATCAAATCCTCCAGCTCCGGGTTTCCCGAACACAAGAAGCGCACAAAGATATCCGCCTTCAAGCAGAAGCGACAGGGACTAGAACCACAACAGCCAAAGCCACATCCTCCCAGCAACCCATCGAGAGAAAACAATGGCCCGCGACCGTCAGCTCCGGAGATGGCGGACGAGAACGTCCAGGAGAAAGAACGGCGCAGGATAGATCGCGAGAACAGCGAGCGCCTCGCTTCCATGTCACCAGGAGAGATCGAGGCGGCGCGACAGGAGTTGTTTGGCAGCTTAGACCCGTCGACACTAGAACGGCTACTGAAGCGTGCCAATCTTGACGAGGGGAAGGGACCGTCGCCTTTCGATTTGCCCGAGCAGACCTCGCAAGCAGATTCCACAACCACAGAAGAGAAGCAAGACGCTCCCGAGACAATAATAGAAGACACATCAAGGCCTAGTAATACTACGAGTTCACGGAATCTGAAGGCTACAGTAGAAGACGAAGACGAACAAGAAGTACCCGAATCCATAGAAAAATCTTCATCCAAACGAGTCCACTTCGCAGCCCCCGAGTCGCCGGAACCGACCTCACCAAGCCAGCAAAAACAAAACCAACAGATACCAAACCCGAGGCCCACGGACCCCAACCCAAACCTCGACGACGCCGCACCCCCGGTCCCGCCCACGGAGCACATCCTGCACCCCACCGATCCCGGCATCACGCGGCCGCACTGGCCACAACCACCACAACCCTCCGACATCGACCCGCACGACCCGAACTTCCTCGAGGAGCTGCACAAGAAGTACTTCCCCTCGCTGCCGGCCGACCCCTCCAAGCTCGCCTGGATGGCGCCGATCCCGACGCCCAACAGCGCTGCGGACCTGGACTCGCCGTACCACCCGTCGCAGTCCTCGATCCCTGCGTCGCAGCTGCGCTTCGACTTCCGGGGCGCGCTGCTGCCGCCGCGGATCTCGCGGGCGGTCCCCACTACGAAGGGGCTGCACCACCACGGCGAGGCGCCCGAGGCCGCCGGGTACACGATACCGGAACTATCGCGGCTCGCGCGCAGCGCCGTCCCGGGCCAGCGCTGCGTCGCGTACCAGACGCTCGGCCGCGTGCTGTACCGCCTGGGCCGCGGCGAGTTCGGGGCGCCGGGGGCCGATTCCGTCGCCGACGGCGTGTGGGCGCTGTGCGGGGAGGGCGCCGTGCTGCGCAGCTTGTACGACGAGGCGAGCCTCGAGGAGGGGCGGGGACATCGCAGTGCGCGGGCTTTCGCTATCGAGGCTGTTTGGTTGTTTGAGAAGGGCGGGTGGGGGGAGAGGGTGCGGAGGGGGAAGTAGGCGAGGTTGGGAATATTGGAGAGGGGAGTTGGTGCACCCGCTCTTCCGCTGACTGGGTTTGGCTTGGTATGCAGTAGGATCGATAGGGCTGAGGGGAGAGGTGTTGCATCTGCAGTGCGGGACCATCAGCCGAGTTGCACAACCACTTCCTGTTAGGAGCAGACACGGGGCCCTAATAGCAAAATCGGTGGAATTCCCACCCAACGCGCAATGCACCCAAGCCCAAGCGCTAATACGAATCCCCGACCGAATCACTGGACCCACGGGGGCAGGAATAGAAGGTGAAGGGGAAAGAAGCAAAAAGAAGAAGAAATGCATCGTTGCGGACTACAATAACGTGGCCAAGAAATGACATGACATAAAACCTTTGCCCCGCCCTGACCCTGACTGCCGTGCCTTGTCGTGCCGTGCCGTGCCGTGTCGTGCCGTGCTGTGTTCGGTCACCCTCCTGGTCCGGCTCTACCGACGAGACATCGACCCTTTTTTATAGCCCTTCCGGTCTCGCACTACTTTTGCACGAACCGACAACTACCCCCATCAATACAAAACAAGCACAGGCCACCCTGAGCTCCTCCTCGATTCGTCGTCAATGCCAAACTCTCTTTCGCCCGCCATCCTCATGATATGTATTGTTGGTGTCGTGTGTCGGTGGTTAGTGGGCTGGTTTCTAATGTCGCGTCCTCCCCTCCCCTCTCCGTTCTTGCATAATCTACCCTTTCAGAATCCAAAAAGCACCCTTAGGTGGCGGTATATGTATCGGCGTTCGGACGTAGTGTAGGCGGTGGGCGAGTTTTCGGATGCTGTAAACGGGGAAATTTTGAATGGGATGAATCTTGTTGTAGCATTAGGTGTGAAAATGGGTGGTGTATGAAGGCTTAGAGAAGCGAGTCCAGACGAGTGAAGACGCTCAGACAGGCGGCGACGACCTCGAGCTGTAGTTCCTTGTCCTTGGCCCCATTGACTTCCTGTGACGACGTTAGTTAATATGCAATCCACGCCCACCGAGACGCAGCTTATACATTAAAAATAAAAATAGAAAATAAAAAAGAGTAAATAATGGGATGGAAGAAGCTTACCTCCGATATGACCTGCGGCAAGTTCGCGCCGACGCCCGTGGAGCCGACCTTCCTGCCGAACGGCCACTGGGAGTACTCGGCGAGAAGCTCGTCGGTCTGGGTGAAGGCGCGCTCTCGGGCCTCGTGGCCGAGGGTGCTGAGGGCGTTCTCGAGGACGTTGGCAGCGTAGGCGGCGCAGACCATGGAGATGGTGCGGATGTAGCGGAACTCGAGGTTCTCGGGCAGCCACTGAGAGGCCGGCAGCACCACGGTGCGCTGCGTCAGAACGTTCCTAACGCGCCGCCGGATCTCCTCCTTAGCGCCGCCGTCCGCCACCGGGTGCGTCGCCATGTCGAACAGCAGGAAGTTGCGCTTCTCCGTCCGCAGGATGCCCTTGTCCACCAGGCCCTTGCACAGCCGCTCCCGCACTTGCTTCAGTTGGTACCCGATCTTCATCAGGTTCCAAGTCTCGCCTGTTTCGGGGAAAGAAAGGAGAAAAGTCAGCTGGATGCTTGCTTGCTTGCTTCCTTCCTAGGCACGTGCCATCTCGGGTATTTGTGTCTATACATATTTGCCAAGGGATGGGATGGGATGGGATTCCATACCGCTCATGAGATCGATCCAGGAGGCTACGCTCATCTTCTCGCTCTGCTTCATCATCTTCAACGCCTCGTCTAGCAGAACCTCGCCGGTAAGTGTGTCGTCGATGACTTCGATCGTCCGATCGGCTAGGGGGAACCGCCGTCTGGAGGCATCTTTCTGCATGCTGATGCGGCCTCGGAATGCTAATTCTAGGACGATGCAACCTCGCAAGGCATAGCTAATGTTGTCGTTCCAGAAGGAGAGGTAGCCCTGTTACCGCCCCTCGTCAGTACCGTGCTATGGTATGGACACGCCGCGGCTGTGGGTAGGGAGTCACGAAGTGAGGGAAATCGATTGCGGCAGCTGAGTGTAAGAGTGTAATAGCTTGTGTCGATAGGTCGGGCGACTGCAGTACCTGTTTATCCTTTAAACCCAACAGTATGACCTCCTCCATCAATGTGAGCTTTGGCTGCTTGCTCCTCTCGGCGCTCTCACTGATATCGCGAGGGTCGTAGGCTATCTTGTGACCATTTTCGCTATTCTCGTAGCTCGTTTCCGGGCCGCTATCGCGAACGTTCTGTGAAGAATTGGCGCGACTGACACCGTTACTGCTCTCGCCATCGTTCGCTGCGCCGCCTCCACCTCCGGCTCCGCGACGCCTCGTCAGCCCTGACGACATGGTATGGTCGGTGATGTCTCGGTCGGTCCCGTCTGCTAAAACGTGTCGCGACAGCCGGGGGATCCAGAGTTAGACGGGTAAAATAGCGGCAGCAGTAGACGTGTCCGTCTTTTGATAAATGTTGGGGTGGTTGAAGGGAGACAGATAGACAGACGGACGGGTGGTCAATGTACGAGGGAGAGGAATTGAAAGTTTTGGTGGTTAATGTTCTTCGTAAATTCTTTAGGTTCAGGAGTACAAGGACCTCGTGGTGCTGCTGATATGCTGCTGATACCAGGGCAATAAGATTCAAGGTTGGTACTCCCCAGCTGCAGTTGGTTCTTTGGTGGGATCCTAGACTGAAATATTTAACGCGTATGCATGTCAGATATTCCATTATACCCTAATTTTCATTACGATTTTCTAGTTGTTGGCGGTTCCAACCTGTACGTATGTGTGTATGTATGTGTGTATGTATGTATGTATGTATGTACGTATGTATATATGTATGTTTGTACTTCGTAACTTACAAGCGCTTTCCTTCTCCCTATTTCCACTTTTTAACACCCCCCGTTGAGTTCAGGGGGGCTTTTCCAGGTGGAGTCGAGGCCCGTTGGGTAAAGTTTCGGTGGCTTCAGTAGCCTCAGAAGATAGTCTCTAAAATCAGATGGAAAGGCAACTAAATGGCCAATTCCTCTGATGGAACAGAAACTCCGAGATAATTATTCAAAATTCGTATAAGAGGAAGAAGGGAATAATGGGCCGGTAAATGGGGTAGACAGCATATGTGATCCGATAAGCCGGTTATACGATACTCACAGGTACAGACAGACCAAGCGAGCGTAAAATGCCTGGAAGTTTGGGTCAATTGGCACTTGGGGCTTTTGTTAGGTACCTAGGTAAGCAAGGTTTGCCCAAGTCCTAGTGGAATGGGGGTGAGATAGTTTATAATCGAGGAAAAGAAGGAGAGGGATAAGAGAGAACGCGATTAAATCAGGAACTGCTTGCTCTTGTGCGCCCGTTATCCTTCTGCCTGGCGATGTTATACCCTTCGGCTCTGGAGAGGTACTTCGTCAAGTGGATAATGGCGCCGTGTGGAGGTCGAAATGCGACCGCACCGCCTCAACTTCAACCAAGCCGCGTCAGACAAGCCACAGGGAGATATCCACGAATATCATATATCAAGCCACGCATCAAGCCACACCCGAAATATGGGGTAATTTACTGCAGTATGCGGTCATCTATCACTGCAGCATAATCCGCATTATGCAAATGGCGCATTCTACTGTAGATCTCCGAGCTCGACCGAATGTGACTTGTAGAACTTTGTAGCTGGCCGCCTTGTAGACCCAACTCCAACACTACCATCAGCGTCAGACATAATAATTCGCCTCTTCTGTGTCTACGAAGCTCCGTCATCTCTTTCTGCCGTGGACTTTCTATGTCAAAATGGGCCATCTAATCACCGTCGCAACCTGCAACTTGAACCAATGGGCTCTCGATTTTGAGGGCAATACTAAACGTCAGTCCCAATCCGTTTGTGCCAAGACATCCCACTGAACCACACCTCCGCAGGGATCATCGAGAGCATTATCAAGGCCAAGGAGGCCGGCGCCAGTCTCCGTGTCGGCCCTGAACTTGAGGTTTGCGGATATGGCTGCCTCGACCATCTGCTCGAGCAGGATCTCTACCTCCACTGCTGGCAATGCCTCGAGACTATCCTCAAGAACAAGGACTGCTATGACATCCTTCTTGACATCGGGATGCCGGTGCTGCACCGCAACAACCGGTTCAATTGCCGCCTCGTGAGTGGCTTGGCTATCTACTGGGGAAGCGTCTATACGGTTCAAGTACTAACTGCACAAAGATCTGTTACAATGGCAAGATTCTGCTGATCCGCCCCAAGCTTTACCTGGCTGGTGACGGAAACTAGTGAGTAGTGTGATAGTTGCGATTGCCACGGCTAACAGGTTGAATCTAGCCGCGAACAGCGATTCTTCACACCCTGGCTTAGACCACGGCATTGCGAGGAATACTACCTGCCTCGCATGATACAAGTTCTTCAGGGAGCCATCAAGGTCACGATAGGGGATGCCGTCATTAGTACTGTTAGTTGAATCGTCACTTAGGTTAAAGTTGTGATGCCCCTATCCGGTATCTGACTGACTTACTCGACCTATATATAGCCCGATACTACGATAGGATGTGAGACATGTGAGGAGCTCTTCCTCCCTGATCCTCCTCACAACCATATGTCCTTGAATGGTGTTGAGGTCATTACTAACTCCAGCGGATCTCATTTCACCCTGCGCAAGCTGAGTCTTCGCATGCAACTAGTTATGGAAGGTACCTGGGTGAAAGACCGCATTCATCTGTTGATGGATCACTAACTGGTCGCTAGCGACGAGAAAGAATGGAGGTGTATATATCTATGCCAACCAACAGGTAAGTAAGCCCAGGCCGCGGTTTCTATGTCTTGGCTACGAATATCGTGCTAATAATGACATAAGGGTTGTGACGGCGACAGACTCTACTGTAGGTCTATTACCCAAAGCGAAAGTTTGGAAATACTGACATATTCTTAGATGATGGTATATGTCCCTAGCCTGGACGCGGTGCTTATAGGTAGCTGACCAGAGCTTCAGGCTGTGCAATGATCATTTGCAACGGAAAGCTCTTGGCTCAGGCCTCCCAATTCAGTCTCACAGATGTTGAGGTTGTAACAGCAACAGTGGACTTAGAAGAAATCAGGGCATATCGTTTCGCCCCTTCGCGAGGCCTGCAGGCCGTCCAGGCCCCGGCCTACAAGCGTATCGAGACACCTTATGCCCTGAGCTCCGAAGAGAGCGATAGAAACCTAAAAGTCTTCCCGTCTCTGGAAATAGAGCCTCGCTACCATTCCGCAGAGGAAGAGATTGCAATGTGTACGGGCGCATACCTCTGGGATTACCTTCGGAGATGCGGCGTGGCTGGTTATTTGGTCCCCCTATCTGGCGGTACGTATCGGACCCAGATTCTGACCAATGCGGATGCTGACATCCTTGCCAGGTATTGACTCTTGTGCGGTATGCAATATCAACTAATAATTTTTCGAGCTCGAGCTGATGATATCTCTCCAACAGACTGCAGTCATCGTGTTCTCGATGTGCCGTATGGTCATAGAAGCTTGCAAGGCCGGAAACGAGCAGGTTATCGCCGATGTGAAGCGCCTTGCTAAATACAGCGATGGCAAAATTCCTGACACTCCTGAGGAGTTGTGTAACCAAATATTTCATACCGTCTACATGGTATGTACCTTTTTCGATGCTAAATCACTCCGCCAAATATGTTGAGAAGGGTTATAGCTAACGCCGGCAGGGCATGTCAAAACAAAGCTCGAAAGAGACGCGGCAGAGGGCCAAGGACTTGGCTGCCGCTATCGGTGCCTATCACTGTAATCTCGATATCGACGAGGTCTACGAAGCTCAGAGGAACCTCATTGTCAATACCCTCAACTTCGAACCTAAGTTCAAGGTCGAAGGCGGTTCAGTTTCCGAAAACCTAACGCTGCAGAATATCCAAGCGGTATGTCTTCGACTTGCCGCAGACTCACCCCCCGAATGACGTCGATGATTCCCTAACTTTGCCCTCAACTAGCGTTCTCGAATGGTGACTGCATACGAATTTGCCCAGATTCTTCCCACAACGCGCGGCAGACCGGGCGGCGGCTCGCTGCTGGTGCTGGGCAGTGCCAACGTTGGGTAAGTGCGGTATCTTATATACAACTAGACATAATCTAACGGCATTTAGGGAGTCCCTGCGAGGATATCTTACAAAGGTATAGCAGAGCTTTGCAAAGAGTGACTAAGGCCGTTGCTAACATAGCATCTAGTACGATTGCTCGTCTGCAGATATGTGCGTAACTCCTGAATAAACACATATTCGTCAAATTGCCTTCAGCAGGAACCGGCTAACCGAAACCAAACAGCAACCCCATTGGTTCAATCGATAAGAGTAATCAATTTTTGGAGTTATTTTCTACCCCTTATTTCCTAGCCCACGAACAAAAGCTACCTGATGGAATTCGTCGGGAGTTTAAGTCCCCGGAACATATTATATGAGCTCCGATTATTGCCAAGTTATCTAGAAATGATGATTGCTAACTCCGAGTGTTGCAGGTGATCTGAGAAGACTCATTACATGGGCCGAGGTGAACTTCAACCTCCCCTGCCTACATGATTTCTTGACGGCTGTACCGACTGCAGAGGTGAGTGCTGACCGAAATGACAACCAATAACTGCTAACATCCGACTAGCTGGAGCCCATCACGGAGACCTAGTAAGGATAATCCCTAACTCCGGCACTGATTGTCCTTCGAACAACGCACACTATATGTCCTTGCCCCTTTTATGGCTTGAGACATGCTAACATCCGGCGCCCTTCAGTGTCCAATCCGATGAAGCCGACATGGGAATGACCTATGATGAGCTGACCGTATTCGGCCGGTACGTTCGTTGCTACTGATATCGGCGTCCTGCATTGGTAGACTTCAGTGTGGTTAGGAATAACTAACGCGAGAGACTGCAGTCTGCGCAAATTCGACAAGCTTGGCCCCTACGGAATGTTCCAGAGACTCGCCCACGAATGGGGAGCGAACCGCCCTAGGGCGAAGGATGATACGACTCCGGTTTATACCCCGAAGCAAGTGGCGGAGAAGGTCAAGGTGCGCCGATAATCGCCATCCAGCTGCTTGCTTCTCCTTGTGCTGACCACATTTAGCGATTCTTCCACTACTATGCCATAAATCGTCACAAGTAAGCGTCCCTCCTTTCATGTCAGATGCCTGGGCATTACCCTCGACGTGTGGAGTTTAAGCTGTTAAGTCACGTTTTGAACTCCACCTTTATCAACTGGTTTTCACTGCGTTATTGCTAACCTCAAATGCTATAGGCTCACGACTCTAACCCCTGCGCTACACTGGTAAGTGCGCTTAAAGTTCTGATGTCTTTAGGGCTGCAGTAACAGTGGACGGGTTACTCATTTGCAATCCTTAGCAATGACTATTCTCCCGACGACAACCGTTTCGGTAAGTATACGATCCGTTCTTACTATATACGAGCTAGGCTAACCAATTTCTAGATGTAAGTCCTTTTCCGAAATAGCCCGCGGAAGGAGTCACCAGTGGTATTATCGCGTCCTCCGTAACTAACCCAGTCATAGCTACGACCGTTCCTCTACCCGCCTTTCTACCAGAGCCTTGCCTTTAAGTGCATCGACCGTGAGCTGGAGAAGATGGAGGGCAGTGGACAAGATGTGGACTAGATAGGGAATTAGGACTTGGAGGTCGAGATTGCGGAGCCCCTGGAGAATAGGCATAATGTCGTGATATTCATATGCCGCCCAACGCTGTTCTCCCTTTGATTCCCTCGTGGCCCAACCCAATATCTCTTAGATTGAATATTATTTCTGTTGTCCATTCAGAAACACTATCTCCCCAGGTACCAGAAGGTCACACAATAAATGGTAACACACATTTTGGGTTTAGCTCTGGAATAAATGTAAATTTCGTGCCCAGTCAATAACGGTAAATCAACGTCTTATGGAGTACACTGCTGCTTTAAGTTAGGCTCATCGCCGCTACCGGCTACTATGTGACCTTCTGGCACCCGGGAAGACAGCGCTCCCTCCGTCTCCTTTTCGACTTCAAGAGAGGCAGACCGACTAGATACTACATTTATCATCATCATGCGTATTCCGATATCGGCGGAGTCGTCTTCCGGCATCAACCCCTGGGTGCCAACCGCGAACAGCTTCACCCAACGTGAACCACTCTGACTCGGGCCGAGTGATAGCTCGTTATCCCGACTTCGGCTTCATCCAAAGAGAACCACTCTTGACTCGGGCCGAGTGATGGCTCGTTACCCCGACTTCGGCACGAGGCCGTCCAATCCCAACGTTTTCCGCGGGTTGCGCGGATCCGCTGTACATTACATTAAGGCTAGGTATAATAGACACCGACGATGTCCGGCATATATACAGTCCTGTATATCGCGTCGTTATCCCACAGCAATAACGGCACTGTTTCAACCATCATGAGCCATGGGCAAAACTACCCACTAATAACCTTGTAGATAGGCATCGCCATCTATCTAACCTCCGAGGCTCCCAGAAGTTTTCTAGTCGCTTGCCTGGCCCACACCGTCCGTAGCCGACCATGACGTCGCGCGAAGAATACCTCCAGGCGGCGCTCAGCGCCGCGGTGCAGCGCTACGAGGAGCGCAACAAGCGCTCCAGGGAACTGCACCTCGCGGCCCTCGAGAGCATGCCTGGAGGCAACACGCGGACGCTGCTTCACAACCCGCCGTTCCCCACCTTTATGAAGAGGGGTGAGGGCTACAAGCTTTTCGACGAGGATGGGCACGAGTGAGTATCCTCCTTCCTATTAGAGAGTATTCTCTCCAAGACGAAACATCCAGTCGTTTTCTAGTTTCAATTTCCCGCTTTTCTTGACTTCCACGTGATTAAATCGTGGGATTGCCTACCTTGAGAGAGTAGGTCCATAAAGTATGAAAAAGAGAGGGGTCCATTAGGAGCAACTGGGCCATGCATCACTGACGCAGTGGGTGCGTAATTCCAAAAGCTTGGGACAGGCATTTAAATTTCGCGTCCGGTATGGCCAGATGTTAGGGTCCTGGGGTTTGATTCCGTGTTGAGCCAGTGATCGGCGATGGTATTTCAACCTTCGCACACCCGAATTTAGCTGCATTTTTTTAATGTGCTTTTCCCTTCATAAAAGCAAAAGAAAGCACCCGCCAAACACTCGCCACGAAACAGGCCGCAAGCAACCCCAATCTCACCCAAGCCATTCTACACATATCGCTTAGGCACCAAAGTCTAATAGAAAACCAGGTATGTCGACCTCGTGGCCGAGATGACGGCCGGCCTCTTCGGCCATGGGCACCCGACGCTGCTGCGGGCACTGACGGAGACGGCGGGGACCGTCGGGCTCTCGCTCGGCGCCACTCACGCCGCTGAGTCCCGCTTCGCGGCCCTGCTGTGTCAGAGGTTCGGCCTCGAACGCCTGCGCTTCACTAACTCCGGCACCGAGGCCAATTTGCACGCGCTCGCCGCCGCGCGGAAGCACACCGGACGCCGGACCGTCGTTGTTTTCAGTGGCGGGTACCACGGGAGCTTGCTGTCGTTCGGGACGCCGCTGGGGAAGAATGGTGGGGAGGTCCGCTTCGGGCCCGGGGAGAATACCGTTGATCGCGATTCATTCGTTGTTTTGAGGTATAATGATGCCGAGGCCGTGCGTAGGGTGTTTAGGGAGCGTGGGGCCGAGATCGCCGCCGTGCTCGTCGAAGGCATGCAGGGGTCTGGCGGGTTCATACCGGGGAGGCACGAGTTCTTGCTTGCGATTCAGGATGAATGCGAGAAGGTAAGAAAAGTCCAGGATTCCGTCCCAACCAACCGAGCCCCACATCAACAATCGTGCCCTATATATGTCACCTCGTGATCTTATTTGTTTGTATCCTGCCCTCACTAACGCACACTCGCACGCACGCAGGCGAAATCCGTCTTCATTCTCGATGAAGTAATGACGTCGCGCCTAGCGCCGGGGGGCCTGCAGTCGACGGTCCCGGGCCTGCGCCCGACCTTGACGACGCTGGGAAAGTACATCGGGGGCGGGCTGCCGTTCGGCGCCTTCGGCGGGTCCGAGCCCGTCATGGCCGTCTACGACCCGCGGCTCCCTGGTACCCTGGCACACTCGGGCACCTTCCAGAACAACACGCTGATGCTGCACGTGGGGCACGCGGCGATGTCGCAGGTCTACACGCCCGAGGCGGCGGTCGCGCACTCGGCGCGCGGCGAGGCGTTCAGGGCCCGTCTGCGGGATGTTGCGAGCGGCACCAGGATCGCGTTCACGGGCTTGGGCAGCTTTGCTTGTTTGCATGTCTCGGAGGCTTGGGGACGGTGTGCGGGGGGCGGCGCTGAATGGGGGAGCGTCACGTGTAAGGAGGACGGTGGTCCCGAGGATGAGGAGGTAAGGACACTCTTTTGGCTCTATATGCTGGAACGCGGGTTCTGGGTCCAGAGGCGCGGGAATATAGCCCTCATTCTGGATATACCTCAGGAGGCCCTGGATCGGTTTGTCGATGCCGTGGCGGACTTTATCAGGGACCATGAGCAAGTTCTCAAGTTGTGATGTAGGTACAAATCTCTGGCATATTCTGCAACTGGAGAATACTAGTCAGTTGCTCTCCGAACTTTCCGCCTTAATTTTCTTATCATATACGGTATATACTCGTAGCGGATGTGACTGAAGCCGTCATGGGGTGTAAGCTATTCCTAGATTATCGGTGAGATACCTGTTAAGTTGACAAAAAAGTAAGTTCAACTTCACGGGAGGCACCATTGCCGGCGGCTCGGCCTACGACGGCCTAGACACGACGCAGTACGGGCAGCTACAGGTCACAGCCGAGGAGCTGATCTCCCGGAACTCATACCTGTTCAACGTGTCCTAGCTCGCGGTATCGAACTGGACGACGGAAGACGCCGGCTCGATGGGCATCTCGGACGCACTCGTCATGAACATGGCGCGGTTCGCGCACGACGCGCTGTGCTCAGCGAACAGCGACATCGACGGGACGGTGTTCACACAAGGCGCCAGCTCGCTCGAGGAGACGACGTTCCTCATGGACCTGCTGGTGAACTGCGGGCCCGGCGGCGGGAAGCCGACCGTGGGCGAGGGCGCCGTGCGGCCCTTCACCGCGCTCTCGTTCGACGGGGACGCGAACCTTTTCCAGAGCGTGGTGCTGGCGACGAGCCCTAAGAGCCGGAGGTGCGGCATCCTCGCCACATTCTCTGGCCGCATCCTCTCGAGATTCTAGGCCACCAAGACGGTGCCCAACTTCGTCGACGGTTTCGGCGTCACGGCCGGCGGCGACCTCGGCGCCTTCCTAACAGATGCCCCTATTTCTCCAACACCCCCAGCACGCCCTGCAGAAATACGTGTTCGATCTATTGAGGAGAGAGAGGGGGTGGCCTTCGCGCGGACGAGAGCTTCTCTGCCTTGACGAAGGTGGCCATCCTATATGCGGCGCGAGAGTTCGATAGGTATAGCGTACTTGATGCGATGAACCGCGGCGCACAGCGTGTTGTGATCGCGGGAACTGGCACCGGCGGCTTGCCGAACGGGGTTGAGCAGATTAAGGAGGCTTTCGGCAAGGAGCTCGCTGCGACTACATGCAAACCGCTTTAGAACTACTCAGAATTTCAGAAAAAGAGTAAGGTCAGAGCTGACAGACTCTGTTAGAAAAGGGGCTGCCCCTCTTCGTCGACGCGAGATCTCCGTACGGTGCTAGCACACCGGTGCGCTCGCCGAAGTGGGCGAAGGCTGACTATATCCATCTGATCCGGGCTAAGATCATGTTGCAGTTCGGCATTGCTAGTGGATTCAGCTAGAACCGCAGTGTCGGACTGTCCGAGGGGTCGCTGAGGAAAGCGATCAGACAGCCCTTTGGGTATGAGGAGTGATGAAACGTAACCAGTAATAATAATGATGAAATCTATTAGTCACAAAGCTACGGGATTAGACATGAGAATCTTGAAATTACTTCTCCTGGTAGGAAGATAGACGATGACTCAGGGTCCACTGGGCCGTTGTGGCGACTACCAGATACCTCCTACAACCTAATTGGTACGAACCTGGTGTCTTCAGCGGTCAAATTACCCTCCACGGGGATCACCTGACACCTGAAAGTAGGTCCGCTTGCGTGACACGTATTAGAGCCGTAGGATGGTGTTTTAGGTATGTCATTGTCATAGACACAGATATGTACCATAGCCCAGCGTGATAAAATTAAGTGGAGGGTATGACTCCAATTGGTGCCCATGGGCCTCTATTCCCCGTTGTCCATGAGTATCTGGGGCGTGAGGTACTGGATGGGCTTGTCGGGCAGGCCGACCTGATGGAAGCGCTTGCCGACCTTGGGCGTGGACAGGTAGTCAGCGAGGTTGAACTTGTTTTGCTCATGTCGGCCGTGTTGAGCAGGAAGTTGAACTTGAAGGCTAGCGACTTCGCCCATCCCTCCTTGCCGCTGCACACAAAGTGCTTGGCCCCGAGCTCCAGCACGTCGTCCTTCTTGTGCGGGGAGTGCGAGATCATGGTCACCTCGGCGCCGAGCACGCTCACCCATAGAACGGCAAAGTCACCCAGGTCGCCTAGACGGACGATGCCCACTTGTTGGCCCTTGCCTACGCCTGCCCGTACTAACGGGACCATACTGTCAGGCCAGCGTATAGCATAGGTGCTGCGAAGTGTGAAGTGGTTTCGTCTGGAATGGGGGAGACGAAATACTCGTGCGCCCTTGTATGAGAAGCGTATCCACCCTGTGAGATAGTCTCATTGGGGTTGGCTTCTTCGGGTAGGGAGCGCCGTAAGTGTCTTGAACCGTGTAAGCAGCCAGTTCCTGGGTCAATTAGGGAAGACTGCGGCATTAACCCACCAACCATGTGCGGGCAGTAGTTCTAGGTGTCTAACTTGCATTGAGGCCACTTCAAGCAAGACCATATCTGAGCACCAACGTCTACACGATCGCCGACCTTTAGATCCTTCACTTTGGATCCGACCTTCACAGCTTTACCAACGACGTCGTGGCCGACGCCTACAAGTCTTCATATCAGCACAATTTGTTCACCGGAAGGCTAGATGGTTCATGGGGATCACGGGTGAGACATGTGACTAAGATGGCTTACAAATCGGAGTGGATGGCTCGCCCTATCCTCCCGTGATTGTGTGAACGTCTGGCCCGCAGACACCGCAGCATTTAATCTTGATATCGATGTCGCCTTCACCAAAGGCGTTGGCCTTGAACTGTGAAAGTTGTTAGCCTCCCTGTTCCAATACGTATGAAGACCTCATGGGTGTCGTACAGTTTGCTTCTTGGAGTCGGTACGCTTGCCGAGCTCATTGATCATAAATCCGTCGAACTCGTCTGGGTAAGGCATCTTGGCGTGTGCTCTAATTCCTTGATGAAAGACTCCTTTCCTTACTTAATGTGTAAGAGTGCAGGGATGGAAGATCTAGATATTACGTTGCTGTTAGATGATGGGTTCGTGGCTTTAGACTCTTGGTCGATAGGTATTCCAGTCAAGGAGAGTCCCAGTTATATACTGCTTTTCTCCCTCCTAGAGCGTGCAATGCCACCTAACTTAGAAGTCACGACATAGGTAACGGATATAAACGAGTTAGAACGCCCCATCTAGGTAGTGACGTCGATACCGAGATGTGCAGTCCAGTATTGTGATTACTTCACTATGATATCGACGAGTGATAAGGTCCGAGTGCATATTTCTATCAAAACTGGCGAGATTGTCAGCTCAGGAGCGACAGCAGCGCATGGGAGAAAGCGAGAAATTCCGGTGTGGAATAAGCAAAATGAGGCTATTACAACCCCGCCGGCTACTATATTTTGGCTTCGAGGCAAATTCAGGGCTGGTTGGTCATCAAGGTGTTGGTCAGTCTGGGAAGGAATCGCAACGTTAGCAAATCTGCCCAGTCTTATCGACAACCCCCCTATTGCTCAAAATTGTACGAATCGGGCTTAGCCTCGTCAATACAGGAAATACCATGGTAGTACGAATATTTCCGCTCGCTATATCGTCATACCTTAATACAGCAACGTTCCTAGACTTTGTGTCAGTACATTCCCGCGACTTCCTATGGATTTATACTGCCGTATGCATTACCTGGCATGGGTAATGGGGGGGTTAGTAAAACTATATCCCGGATAAACAGTACCCCCCACCTTTACTTCCAATTTATAGGACTGGCTAAGAAATTTTACTATCTGACGTGAGAAAATAACTCATTTTGATTGGTATGTACCATATAAATTACAATCCCTATTATATGCATATACTTCCTTCATGTATACAGTATGCACTTAGCAGTTGGCTGGTGTAAGTAAAACAACGCTGATGACTAAAATACATGCAATTCCAGGAGCATATGCACCAACAGGTGTATGCCGATTTAGGAACGTCGCTGTATATGTCATGTCAAGAGGCCCAATTAAATTAATTGTGTCCCTTATGTGCGACTAGAGACAAAAGAACGCATGTCGATCACCACCCTGGATCTCGGGAGAGTCGTTATCGAATTACGGAATGACCTCAACCTCAAACAAGACATCGCCTTATGAAGCTTCCCATTACCCGATAAGAAACCCCCTTAAGTAGCCGCTTGGCATTTGTCCTTTCCGTTTCCATAGCCCTTCCGATGTTTCCTTTTCGAGCTACCCCGGCTTGTGGATTTCGTTTCAAGCAAATGTATTGGCACTTGGGCTCTGACGTCGACCCGCTGTGAGACTAGCTTTATCCATAGTGGGATGTCTCCGCAAGGAAAGCGGCGGACTTGAAGGAATGTGTCAGTTAGGACATGGAGGAGCCTGGAAACTAGTGCCTTAGCGATAATCTTCGTCCTACTAGCCATGGAGGAGACAATAATACAAATACCTTGCGCCCACCTGCCGGCGCTCTGAGCCGTGAGCGTCCTACAAACTCATTGAACCAAGCCATCCAAGATGTATAACAAGTCAACAGCGTTCAGCCTTCTCACGGCCGCCTCCGTCTCGACTGCCTTCGCGCAGACGGCCGGGAAGACAACCCGGTACTGGGATTGCTGCAAGCCATCATGTTCCTGGTCCGGCAAAGCGCCCGTGAGCGCCCCGGTCAAGACATGCGATAAGAATGACAACCCCCTCTCTAGCGCCGGCACCCGATCTGGATGCGATGGCGGCTCCGCCTTCACCTGTTCCAACATGTCGCCGTGGGTCGTCAGCGACGAGCTGTCGTACGGTTACGCCGCTACGGCCATCACCGGCGATACTGAGTCAGACTGGTGCTGCGCCTGCTACCAGTAAGTGCCCATAAGCCAAAAGGGCATATCCAGCCAGCCCCTCTAACGCGAATCCAGGCTCGAATTCACTTCCGGCCCCGCCTCGGGCAAAAAGATGATCGTCCAGTCGACGAACACGGGCGGCGACCTCGGCTCGAACCACTTCGACATCCTGATGCCCGGCGGCGGCGTCGGCCTGTTCGACGGCTGCTCGGTACAGTTCGGCCAGGCGCTCCCCGGCGCGCAGTACGGCGGCGTCTCGAGCCGCTCCGAGTGCGACCAGATGCCCGAGAGCCTTAAGGAGGGGTGCTACTGGCGCTTCGACTGGTTCGGCAACTCGGACAATCCTGGCGTCACCTTCACCCGCGTCCAGTGCCCCAGCGAGATCACGGCCAAGTCCGGCTGCGTCCGCAACGACGACTCGTCCCAGCCGCGGCCGTCGGTCTAGGCGTGTGCCGAAACTGCAAGTACAACTTGTCGTGCCTCTAGCGTAGTTACGGGGTGTTTAGCAAGTAGTGGGGATAGGCGCTTCGACTCCTTCGCTAGCAGTCAACTGCTACATTCGTGTGCATAGTTCCGGTAATCTGGCTGAGATCTATCTAATGGACTCGGCAATGCATCTTCCACTGAACCCTTGTGTCCAGAGTTGAAAGCAATGCAACCTGATCCACTGCGTGGCCACGCGATTGCGCAACCTTGGCGTGCAATCCATCCACCCGGCCCAGCTGATTATGGACATCA
>QJOA01000453.1:0-53620 GCA_004155915.1 Monosporascus sp. CRB-9-2
TATAAAAAAATTCGGATTTATAAAAAAATTCGGATTTATAAAAAAATTCGGATTTATAAAAAAATTCGGATTTATAAAAAAATTCGGATTTATAAAAAAATCCGACATTATTACGTTCTTAATAAAAGTTTTAAAATTAAGGCTATAATCCTTTAAACTTTTAAACCTAAACGGGATAAATATTAATAATAATAAACTTTTATCCTTAAAGTATAACAATAATTTTTAAGGGGCGACCGGCGACGAAGGTCTAAATAATAACGTTAAAACGGAATAAAAAGGGATGAAATTAAAGGTCCGAAACGCCTTAAACCGTTTTACGGTACATTTAAAGTTTTTTTTCGACGTAAATAAATTATTCGTTAAACTTTAAATTAGTTACGGGTTTAATAATATAAATACGCAGTTTAAGGTAAATCGAATTCCAAATTTACAATATTTATTAAAAACTTATAACAAAACTTGCAGCTTTATATACATATACGATACCTATAAACCAAACTTAAAATAAAATACCTTAACAAATACTTTTTTTTATGTACTGGTTTTAAACATTAATAAAATATTTAAAAACGTTATCGGGATTAAGCTTAAACTTATTTATAATCTTAACAAAAATTAAATCCAAATTTTAATACATAACTTACTTCATATAAAAATTAACCTATAAAATATACCAAAATTAGGCTTAACCTTTCAAAAACTGTAAAAAGAATTTTATAATAATCTTTTTTTTAATATTATTTTTAACCGTTTTTCGGACGGCCTTTTCGAAAAGATATATATTACGCCAATAAATATTTGCTCTAATAATTACAAAATTTCCCGTACCGTAAAAACGTCAAAATCGGGTTAAAAATAACTTATATTAATAAACTTCCAGTTATACGTAAACTTTTTATAACTTTAATTTTTAACCAGATCCTTAATAACCTTGCTAAAAACTTCGGTAATAAAAGCTAACGAAATAACGGTTATTATTTCGGCTATACGTTTTACGGTATCGTGATTTATACTTTTCGAACGTTTAAATTTTCGAAATAAAAAAAGAAAACGAAATAAACTTAAATATAATTACTTTTTTTAAAAAGTTTATAAAAGGAAGCTTAAAAAAAAACCGACCAAATTCCGTGTCGTAAAATATTATTTACTTAAAGGAAAATTATTCATAACTTAAAAAAACGGTATAAATTTTGTTTATAATTAAAGGAAGATTAAAATTATTTACAAATCGGTTAATAATATTTTAAAAATCTTCGTTTTCGATATGTTAACAAATTTGGTTATATAAAGGAAAAATTTATAACGCAAAAATATAATTAAAACAAACCGCTAAGGGAAAATAATTGAACTTAAATCGTTAAACAATTGTACCGAAACGTATTATTTTCGGGGCGCCCGGCAAAATAAGCAAATTACCTGGAAAAATATAAAAAAGAGAATCTTTATTTATTAAAAACGGCATAAAGGTATTTCCAATAAAAAGTAAAATATTTAATGCCGTAAAATCGTTTCGTTATTCTTTAAAAACTAAAAATCGGTTTAAAAAAACTTAATATTACGTATTTTGTAATATTTTAATATTAAATAATTAAAAATATACGTTTATACGCAAAATAAAGAACCTTATTACTGATATATTCATTACCTAAATTTAAAAATAACGAATTAATTTAATACTTTAAAACCTTACGGTTTTACGTAAAATACTTTTAACAGTTAAATACAGTTATGCCTGGTTTTTTAAAGCGGCAAAAAAAGCATTAAATCGTTTAATAATATCTTAATTTAACTTTTGGATTCAAAAAACGGTATTATATTTGTATAAAAAAGCTCTATTGTAATAATAATTCTTATAGTCTTTATAATTAAAAGGGGTGCTAATAAATTCGTTTAACGATATAGATATATAGAAACTTAAAACGAAAATTTAAATATATTTTAAGTTGTAATAACGTATCGAAATAATATGATTAATATAATAAGGTTTCGGAAAATGTTTTAAAGAAAAAAGTTTACGGTACGAGCAAAAAAATATTAAATATAAGTAAATGGTAAATAATCTTACCTTAAAGCGTAAACTTGTCGGTTAACGAATAGGAGATTTAAAAATTTCGTTTTATATTAAATTTTAAAAAATTCGAACAGACGGGTTAGAAAAGAAAATTAGTAAAGATAAGGTATTAACGTAACGGCGTAAGTTTTTTAGTTTATAAATTTTTAAAATGATATTACCAGTTGTAAGGCAAATTCTTTTTAAATAATAATTTATTTAGAATCTCGGTTTCTTAAATAGGAAACCCGTAAGACTAAGTAACTAATGCTAGCAAATACATAAACGTTATAAGTATTTTATAAAGATAAGATAAGGAAGGTACTAGGTGGCACACCACCAAGAGACCTGGATCCTTCCTGTTAAATATCTTACTATTATACGTCTGTCTTTTTTAAAAAATAAGAAGTATATATATATTACGTTATTTTTAACTGATTTTAAATAAAAGTATTTAGCAAAAAGTTTCGTATTTTTTTGCGGTAAATTTAGCGATTCTTTTTAAATATTTTAGCTATAAAACGGAAATTATAACTATATTTTTTATGAATATGGGTAAGATAAACTTTTAATTCGTTTTAGCATTCGGTTTTTTTATTTTTTTGTTGGAATTATCGTTATTAATAATAATAAATTATTTAATTTTTGCCTTTTTAAGAGGAGAAATTATTTTAATAAATGAAAAAAGTTTTTAATGTAATTACCTTAATTATATAATTATTATTATCGACTTTTCTGATTAAAATAACCTTTTTAGTTAATATTTACTCAAAAAAGTAACAATACTATAAATTTCTTTTATCGTATTTTAAAATATAAAACTATCGTTAATTAAATTTAATATTATTCGGTTATTTTTGTTATTTACGCCGTTGTAACCGGTTTTTTTTAAATCTAAAATTAGTTAATAATTATAAATAATACTTTCTTTACGTATTTATTGAGATTTCTATTAAATATGGGACGGTTTTTAATAAAAAAGACGGTTTTATTAACGTTTTTAACCTCAAGGTTTTTATTCGGATTTTGAAGTAAGTTATTAATAAACAAATTTATATATTATAAATATTTTTGCCCTCGTTCCGGATAACTTTTTCGTTAAAAGTTACCCTTTTTAAAATAATAATTACTTTATTAATTACGTCATTTTAAATTTCGGCTTGGTTATTATATTAAATAAAAAGAAAAGTTAACTGGGTAAGCTTAATAAAAATATTGATTTTTTTTTTTATAATCGTTTATATTTTGTTTATCATTAACGTTAACGTTAAATAAGTCAGCATTTACCGCTAGTTTTATAAATAAAGATTTGTTATAATAATTATTTTATTCGTTATTTTAAACGATAAAAATTTCCTAAGCCTAGATGGCATCATTAACGGTTATACTATATATTTTTACAAAATTATAATTAATTAATTTATTTCTAATAAGAAATTAAGCGGACTTTTTGTTAAAAGTAATTAAAAAAATATAAAATTATAAAGAATTCCTAGTTTGTATATAGATTACGGTAAATTAATAATAATAAAAAAAGAAGAAAATGTAAAGAACTATTTATTTATAATTAGAATTTTAAAACCGACAATATATATTTTTTAATACCGTAAAGTTTCCTATAAGAAAAGTAAATGATTATCTATTAGACGAAAGATATAACAGAAATTTAATTAAAAACAGCATAAAATTTAAGGTAAATATAGAAAGTTTAAAAAAACTAATGAAAAAAAATTTAAATAACGAATATTGAGAATACTTGATAAATATGATAAAATGAATAAAAAATATATAACGAATAAAATTAAAATGTGTATTAGGTTTTTCTTTATTAAAATAATACGACCGCATATTTATTATTCAATACTTGAATATCGTTAAAACGGATTAAATTCTATTTTCTGGTATTTTGCCGGTAAATTAATAGGGTATTTTTTTTCCTATTCGATAATAACTTTATTAATTATAACGAAAAGCTTTTTTTAATAAGTTATTTATCGTTTTTAATTATATAATCTATTTATTTAACGAAATATTTAACTAATGAGTTTTTTTTATACCAACAAATCCAGCGATTTACGATACTGTCGATTTCCTACTTTTGTACGTTATTATTTATAATTATAAGGCCAGGCTTAAATAAATTTCGTCCGAATAGGTTTTCCTTTTTTGAATTTATATAACTATATTATTAAAATAATAAAACTATTTTTTAACTATTAAAAAAGTATAATTTATAAATTTATTGTTTACTTTATTCGAAAATTTAAAATAGACTGTTTGCGGTAAAGCATTATTTCCGTTTAGGTTAACTAAATAAATAATAAGTTTAATATAGCTTAAATTATATCGTATCGTTTTTTTTAAATTGTAGCGGTATATAACGGTTATTATATTCTTTCTATAATAATATATTAATAAAGTTAATTAATTATGCGGCTTTCCGAACATAATCTTTTTAACATTTATTACGTTTTCCGAAATTACCATTTCTTTTTTTTCGTTTAATATTTTTAATATTAATTTTGATTTAAAATCGATTATAAATTTATTTAAAAAGGATTTTATTATCACCGTTAGAAAGTTATTTAAATATTATTATAGGGCAAATATTATATTCGTTTATAAAAGGTTAAAGTTTATGGCTATAGGGAAATATATAGCGATCTGGACGGTTTAGTTTTTTTATCCGATAATTTATCGGTTTATGGATAATATACGGTGAAAGAAATTAACTTAATTCTTAAAACATCGAAAATCTTACCTTTTAAAGCAAAGATAAACTTTAAATTTCGATTATTAATTATCGTTATATAAAGTTTTTCATCATAACATTGTAATTTTTTCTTAATATTATTATCGTGAAATTATTAGCCGCATACCATATAATGCTAAATATTAGTAACGATTTTTTATTAACTTCATACGAAAATATATATAAATTATTTAAAGTATTATAATTAATGAATTCTTAAATGGTATTTACGAATATTACTAACAATATATCCGTAATAAAACTTGTAATTATTATATAATATACTAATTTAACTAGCGGTAAAGGCAATAGTTTTTCTAAAAACTTAATTCGATCGATTTAATTTTTTTAATAAAATATATAAAAATAAAAATATTTCGAAACCTTAAAATATGTTTTTACAAAATAAAGGTTACGTAGATTTTTTGTTATACATTCTTTCCCAAAATAATACTTTTTGTTATAAATAAATTCTAATATATTTTTAACGTAAATATTCAAACTATATAACCTTTTATCACTATTAAACTTAATGTAATATAAAAAAATATTTTATAATTTAAAATTAAGATATTATCCTTTAGGTTTGCCGGCCTTTATTTCCTGCAATATTTAATCAATATATTTATATTAATATTTCGTAATATACTTTTTAACAATATAATCTTCAAATTTCCTATTAATATTAAAAATAATTTAAATAACGGCATTTTTTTGCGTTAAAAATATTAAATGTTAATCTCGTTTTATATATCGTTTAATTCCTTAAATGTATTTATTTCAAATATTTTCCAGGTTGAAATTATTATAAATAAATAAAATACCGTATTTAATATCATATTAAACTTTTTAAATATGTTATATTTTTAGTTAAAAATGTAATAGATAATTAACGTTCTTATTATTTTAAAATTAATTTTGTTAACGTTTGTAGTGGTTAAAGATATATAAATAAGGATTTATTTTAATAAAAGCGTATTGAGTAAAACCATTAACTAAAAATCGGCTAGATTAAATAAATTTTCGTAACTTTTTATATTTTTATATCAAGGTACTTATTTTCTTTTAAATTTGTACTTTTTTTCGCATAAAATGTTAGTTTAGATATAAAAAGAATAAGCCTGATTTTTGTTTTCGGTATATTTTTGCCGGCAATGGTTTAACAGTTATACTCGTCGGTTACTTAGAAAATTATGATATTATATACCTTTTTATAAACGTTTAATTTTTCTCCAAAAAAATCTTGTGTTTTTGGTGATAATAAATAACGTATTACATGTATAAATAATTTTAAAGTTACTTTTATACTATTATTTTTTTTGTCCATAAATACGAATTTAATTTTGGAGTTACATATTTATTTTATCTGCTTTAATGTTTTAATAAATAAACCTTTTAATTTTTTAAGTTTTATTAATAATATAATTTTTCGATCTTCGATAAATATAATTTTAACGCCAAATTATGCAATTTATTTAAGTAATTAAATTGTTATACCTAAGTAAACTTTTAAGGTATTAAACGTACTAAAAAAAGTGAGTTTTTAAAAGCGTTAATACGGTTATCCGTTTTGGACATTTTATTTCCGTTAACGTTGTAATTTAGTAAATAAATTAAAAGAAAGTTGAAAAATTTTCTTTTTACGTTAATAGAAACCTATATTTTTATTAAATATACTTAATATAATACATAAATATCTTAAATATTTTTTAATATTTATATTAAAAATAACGATATCGTTAATATATATCCGTCTAAATTTTTTATATAAAAAAACTGTTTGTTTATAAATCGTTAGCTAAAAGCGGCAAAATTATGAACTTTTATTAATATAGCATTAAACCTTTTTAATTTTCGGAAATTAATAATTATTATATGGTTTCGGTATTCTGCACGTATTAATAATTAAAAGAAAAAGTTAGATACGATAAGGAAATTAAATTATATTTTATTAATTATATTGTTTATAATATTTCCTTAATTAAATAAAAACTATATATCGGGAATATATTTTTTTTCAAAAGTTTAAGGTTAATTATTAAAAGATTTTTTTATACTTAATATTTAATATTTTTTTTATTATAACGAAAACCGGAATTGTTATAAAAGTAGGTTTATATTTAAAAAATATCTTATTTTAGTATTAAGTCAATTATGTCTTGTGTCGAAAAATTAGCGGTTTTCTACGTTTAATAAATATATTTTAACAAACTTAAAATATTGCTATTATCTCTTGATAAAATTGATACATGTTTTATATTTTTCCGTCATTGATATAACGTTCTTATTTTTACATATATTAAAGTTACCTATTAAATAATATATTTCATCATTAATCGTAAAGTCGTTAAATGTAATAGTTATATTAGTTTTGAATTTAATAAACGGAATATCCATTAATTTCGTAATACCGTATAAAAAATATATAGGTTTATATTTAAACGTTTAATTATTTTTACGTTTTTATTATTTTATATTATTAAAACGCAGTTTTATTTAACCTTTTTAAAATATTTATTTTAGGGTATAGCGGTTTTTAATAAAAATCGATTTTATGTTCATTAATTAACTGGAATTTTGCGTGATTATATTAATTATTTATATTACCATTTACTTTTAATTTTCTTTTAATTATAAAAATTATATTTTGATGATATAAAGAATAGCTTTTTTTGGGGCTAAATTCATCGTTGGTAAAATTAAACGGGTTTGAACAATCCTTTATTATATATAAAGGCTATATTATACGTTTTTCTTTTTATTTATCGATTTAAAAAGGTTAACATAATTTACGTTGATAAAAACTATAATTATTATAAAAATTATTATTATAACGTCTTATATAAGTTCGCGAACCAAACAATTTTGCAAGCCTTTTTTTGGCACCTTATAATAATAAATTTAAATAACTTAATAATAACATATCGCATTAATTTAAATTAATTGGATTTCTTTTCGTTATACGTGCCTACGACTTTTATACAAGTATACGTATTATATCCAGGCTTCTTGCAAACGCCATATTTCCGTTCCTTGATTTTAACTCTTTTATAATAACCCTCTCTAGTCGTTATTAGCTGCATTGTTTTATTACCTCCTTCTTTTTGGACCAAAAAAACTTATCCTTTTTATATAATAAATATTTATTTTTAATCCTATAACGTTTATTTGAAATATGATTCGTTTCGCCTAATTAAGTAACTTTTTCACGAAAAAAAAATTTTCGTACAAAAGTATCATGTTATTTCTGGTTTAAAAATTAACCGATTTAGCTATTGTTTGTTTTAACCAGTTACCCTGTTAATCTTTAATTTTTGTCTTTATAAATAACGGTTTTATTTCGTTATTTCCTTAATATTTTTAAAGGTCTTTGTAAACGGGAAAGGAATAAAACCGGTAAAGGTTAACGGGAAAACGGTTAGCGTAAGCATAATTTAAAAAAGATTTAATTCGGAAAAAACGTTATTAAAATTGAATAAAATAAACCTAGCTTTTATAAATCCAGATTTGATATTATCGGACGTTATAGCAGCTTAAAACGCGTTATAAAAGACGGCGAAATTTTTTTTTTTTTTTTTTTTGTTTTTTTTTTTGGCAATATAAGTATGATGGCGTTATATTAGATTTTGGAGGTACCTCGAATAAATACGTTTTAAAATAAAAAAAATAATATACTTTAAAAGGTTAAAGCCGATACGAAAAGTACGCAGGTATATAAAGCGTAATAATGTTATTATTAACGTAATATTTTTCGAATTTTATTAAATAATAATTTTCGAAACCGTCGAAAATAAGAAAACGTTTCGAACCTTTTAGACGTATCCGAATATGCTTATTAAAATGCTGGATTTATTTAAAACTTAATTTATTTATTATCTAATTATTATTATTTAATATAACTTTTTAATTAATTGTTAATAATAAATTGTCGCAGTATAAAGATCTAAAATAATTTTTCTCGTTATAATAATAAATAACGGTATAATTCAATTTTAAAAATTAATAATTTAAATAATTATAATTTATTTTTTATTTTTGTTTATTACGTTTATTTAAACCTTTTACATTTTTCGGTATTAATAATTATTATATCTGTTATTACAAAAAGTTTTATTAAAATTCTAGCCTCGTCGAAATTGTAAATATCCTTTTTTACGATATCATATTTTGCAATTATCACCCAAATAAATTCGACTATATACGAAACATTTTTAGATTTTTATAAAACTTGCTAATAATTATTTCTTTAATTTAAACGTATTTAAAACATTTTGTTGTCATTTAACAATATTCCACGCTTAATTAATTTTAACGCGTTTTATACTGCGCTAGGCTAATAATATATTAACTATATCTTTAACGTATTAAAATTGGAAAAAACACGTTTGCGTATTTAAATTAAAAACCTTTTCGATAATAAATTTCTTTCCGGTCGGTGTTAATTTTCATAATTGGGAGATAATATTGGCTCGGGCGTATCCATCGTAATATCGGGCTTTCAAAATAGATTTAAAAATATTATATATAAAATATAACTTTTTAAAACTTAATTTCTGGTTTTATTTTTAGCCTAGATAACTAAATTTATCCTAAATTCTTTTATAAAACGTTTTATGTTATTAATATTAAGAAATTAACAATTAAAATTAAGAAATTAAAATGTTGATAAAAACGAGTCGCAAGCCTATTTAGCTTGCAAGCTTATATAGGACGTTATAGGTAATTATAACTTTTTATCGAATAAGTTTTAAAGGTATTATTTTAAAGGTTTTCATTTTTACCTTTATTAAAAACTAATTAGAAAATATAATTCTTTTCAACGAAATTGATTTTGATACTGTATTAAAAGGAAAATTTGATATTTAATAATATTTTTAGTTCGAGGCTATTAATTACGTTAATCTTAATAACAAAATATGATTAATTTACATATATTTAATTTGTTTTTATATATAAAAATCGAATTCGATTTAAATATTAATAAAAGATTTTAAATTAATACTTTTAATATAAATAAAATCCATTTTAAAAAATTAAAATTTAACTTTAATAATTATTCATTTTCGGTCGACGAAAATTAAAAAAATGCTTATATTTATATAAATATTAATTAATTATATGTTTATATTGGTTTTAACTCTAATTTTTAAATATAACGTTTTTTATTATACATAATTTTTTAACGCCGTCTTTAAATGAAATTTAATTATTTATTCGGAGTTAACAACGACATATACGGCTTTATTAACGTCAACAACTTTTAAAACGGGCGTTAAAAAATCTATTAATTAAACCGTTTTGAATATTATTTACTTTTTAATTAAATATTTCTTTTAAATATAATAATTAAGGAAAACGGCCGTACCGTATATGGTATTATACTTTTTATATAAATAATTCGTTTTCTTTTCAACGCTTTTAATATTTAACGTTTTATTAAACTTTTTTAGATAACGTCTTATTACCTTATCGGATGTACTACTTTATCGGATAACTTTTAGTATATTTTAATTCCTTAACTTTAAATATTCATTTTTAATAGTAATAATATGGAACGGTTTATAAAAAACGAACGAAGTAATTTAGTTATTTAGGTTGAAAAACGAGATTTAAAATTTAATTATGCAATATTTAATTTTATATATAAAATATTTTAAATTATTTTCAATGAATAATATTACGGTAAACTTTTATAAATTAATATTATTTTAAATTTACCAAAGTTGAAACCGACCGAAAAAAAATCGATTATCGACCAAAATTTTCATTTAAAAGTATAAGTATTTTTTGTCCGGTTTTAATATGTTAAAAATATAGTTAATATATTGTTAACTTAACGCGTTACGGATTGTATCGAAGTTAATTAGGCGTCGAAATTTGTAAAACGGTAAGAAAAATTTCAAAGGCATTTAAATCGGAAGATTAATTATTAACGGGTTTTATTCGAAAATCTGAAGGTATTTCGTAAATAATTCGAATTTATTCGGATTATAATTACGAAATACGGTATTATAAAAAAGAATATTTATAATTTCGATAAAAATAAACTTTTAATAAGATTCTTATAATAACGGGTATAGGAATTATTAATATCGAAAAACGTGAAAAATTTACATAAACGTAAGAAAGGAATAAACAATAAGTTATAATTATTTAGTATCTTAATTTTTAAGATTAAGTTATACCGTTATTTATTATTGTGGTAAAAAAAAATTATTTTAGGTTTTGGTACTGCGATAATTTATTATTTCTAGCCGATTTAAAGATTATATTAAATGATAATAACTGGATAATAAATAAATTAGGTTTAAAAAAATTTAATATTTAATAAATATATTTGGTTGCGTACGAAAAGTTCGAAACTTTTTTTTTTCGACGGTTACGAAAGTTATTATTTAATAAAATTCGAAAGATATTACGTTAATAATAATCTTATTATACTTTATATATTAACTTATTTTTCTTATCAGCTTGAAGTTTTCACCTATTTTGGTTTTTATTTTCAAAACTTATTTATTTACGGTATATCGAAAGCTTAATATAACATTATTATATTTATATTATCAAGGAAGACTTTTTCGCTAGTTTTTATGACGCGTTTTACGCTATTATAACGTCCAGTAATATTAAATTTGGATTCGTAAAAATAAAAAAATAAAACATTTGATTTTAATAACGTTTTTTCCGAATTAAAGGTTTTTTGATTATATCTATATTAATTATTTTCCCGTTAACTTTTGCAGCTTTTATTTTACTTTTTGCGAAAACTTTTGAAAATATCCAAAAACTAATAAAATAAAGATAATATTTCCAAAAAAAGATTAAAAATTATGAAGATAATTTGTTAATAAAAATATTTGAATCGGTTAATTTTAAAATAAAAGGTTATATATTATTGTTATATAAAACTATTTTTTTCCGGGAAGAAAACATTTAATTATGCGAAACGAATTATATTTTAAGCAAACGTTATAAATTAAAAATAAACGTTTTTTGGAACAGGAAATATTTATTATATAAACGAAATAAACTTTTTTTTCTTAGAAAAAGGTAATAAAAAATTTATTTAATAATAATTAAAGAAGGTTATCTTAAAAAGGTTAAGATTAAAAAAGGAAGTATAATATTTGCGATAAGTCCGAGTATAATACGGGTACTTGTAATAAAGTTATAAATACGTTTAGAAAAAAGAAATCCGATTAATTTGAATTAATGCAATATCTTATTGTTAAGTTATTTAAAATTTGTTATTACGGAGTGCTAAAAGTTCTCCGATAAGGTGGTGCAACCGATGAGGTGGTATGGGACGTTATAAAAAATAAATATTATCGATAACGTTTTTTTCGAAATATATTTAACCTTTTTGATAATTAAATTTTAATTTAATTCCACCTTCATGAAAATAAATATAACCATTAGCTTATAAAGCAAATTACTAGATTTTAGTATTTTTTTATAGCTTTTCTGTATTTTTCTTACTGTTTTATTTGTATTTTTCTTCAAAAACGTATAAATTCTATTTTAACGTTAAATATTTTAACTAAATTTATATTACCGTTCGAAACGTTATTAGAAAGTTCTATCGTTCGGAGGATTTAAGCTTTTCTACGTTTAACACGTTAAAAAAAACGTAATTTTCTACGCCGTTATCCTTATTTTCGGTAATTTTTTTTAATAACCGCAAAAATTTAAATTATATAAATATAATTCGAATAATTTCCGATTACGTTATAACGATTTTTAACGTTAAAATCACTAGTTATCGTAATTATAATTTCATCAATTAACCGTATTATTTTAATTATCCGTATTATTATATACATTATTTTATAAAATAATAATAATTTTCGGCGTATTATTTATTTTAAATCTTTTTGGATTTTGCTTTATTCTTAACCTTATTTAAGTATAAATAATAATATTTTATTTTTTAAATTAGAAATATAATACCTTGAATATCGGATATAAATTTTGGTATAAATACGTAAATAATTTATAATCGGTCGTATTTCTTTTATAGTTTTACGTATTTAAATAATTTTATAACGTAAATTTTAATTAATTCCCTTTTTTTATTATTTTTAAAATATATCGATTCTGGATTAACCATTTTTAATCTTTTTCTAGCGTAATTTCGAATTATTGTAAGACGGTATTTAAAAATGTAGATAAACGTACTTGAAAATAATATTTATATTTTTTGGAAAATTATTATTTTTATTAAATTAAAGTTTTCTTATAAAATAAAATCTAAATCCCCTTAAAAATAACAAACTTTTAGTTAACTATATTAATTTATTTCTGTATTTCCTTAACCGAAAATATATATTACGATAATATATATACTTTTAATTATAAAAAATATTTAAACCGTTATATTTAATATTTTTAATATCGAACTAAAATATTTTATCGTTAATTACGTAAACTTTTTATAAATTCACACACTCTTTAACTGAACTCTTACCGTATATAATGGATATTACGTTTTAACTAATGTAAAACCTTGCCGTCTTTTTAAAAAAAAATATGTAAAAATTTATATTATACCGTTATTTTTATTATATAAATATAAATAAAGCGAACTTGTCGTTTTAATTAATCCTTGAATCCGATAATCCAGGATTTTTTATTAAGAGAATTAATATACCTTTTTTTTGAAAATTAAATTAACCGGGGCTTTTTTCAAAAACCGGAACTTTTATAATTTTGGTTCTGTTATCGGTACATCTATTAATTTTAACCTTTATATTATTAACTTTTAAATATTTAATTTTAAGACTTTAACTTTATTTATATTACCGTTGCGATAATTACTTTTATCAATTTTTGGGTAATATTTAATTATATTTATAATTTTCTTGTTTAAAATTTGTTTTAAAAAATCTATCCGATTTATCGAAAAAAACTCTAATATAATCATAAATCTATTTAAATTATGAATAAAAGAATTTGTTAAATAATTTTAAAGATTTTAAAAATACGGGAAAATATAAGATTTCGGCATTAATTATACCGTGAAAATTATTAAATACGACATTTAAATGAAAAACATTTTTTAAAGTTTATAAATATTTAAATATTTTCGTTAACCAATAAGATTATTGAATATTTAATGATATAAACGTAAACCTTTCGTATTTTTTCAAATTCCTCTTGGTAAATATAATCAAAATATTGAGCTTATCGTTAAATATTACTGATGATAGCTTCTTTTTAAAGAAGCAAAAAATAAAAGAAATAAAATAAAAATTAGTTTGAAATTCGGGTAATAAATATTATTTATTAAAGATTATAAAAGTAAAAATATAAATGACCTAAAATTAATAAATAATAATAATATTTAACTTTAATATCTTTGACGTATTATAAATAATTATATATTAAATACGTATAATTATATAAAGGTATAAATCTTAATAACCGTTTATTATTAAAAACTACACGGGATTAAAAGCTATAAGTAATCGTGGCGCCTGTCAGGCCGGCCTGGATCACTGCAATCCCCAACAAAAAGCGTTTATAATAATATATTCGTATTTATTTTAGAAAAAAGTTATTTGAAATTTTAGTTATTATCACAGTTAAATTTAATTTAGAGATTAAATAATATAACGGTATAAATATCTTTATTAACATAAATTTATTTTGTTAAAAGTTTATAATATAACACTTTTTTTAAATTAAAATAATATTATATAAATTAAGAAGGTTATTCTTGTTATAATAGAAAAAATTCTTTACAAATTTTAAAATTCTTAAAAATTAATTCCGTTTTTTCTTAACTTTGTTATTTTATTCTTTAAAGGATAATTTTTCTATATAAGAAATATCGCTCCGGTTTATTATAAAAGAAATTAAGATTAAATTAATTAATTAATTCAATAAATATAAAAACGGTATACCTTGATAAAAATAAGAATTTATGATAATTCTTCCATATTAAAGTAATTAAGAAAAATTTAAAAAAATTTTAAATTTAATTCCTAGAGCGGATTTAAATAACTTTTTAAATACGTTAATAAAAAAACGTCGAATTAATACCTAATTTTAATTTGACTCATTTAAATCTTATTTATAAATATCTAAAATATTGGTTTATTTTATATATAATAATTAATGTATAACGTAATATAACTTTTATAATCTCTTAAGTTTTCCACTTTACCTTAAACTTTAATAAAATATATTATAAAGTTATTAATCGGATTATTTTATCTTTAATCAGAATTAAAACGTTAACGTTACAAATCGGAAGTAAAATTTATTAATTACTTAAAATAATGGTTTTTTTTCTTTTTTACGAATAATATAATTAATCGAAAGATTTTAAATTTACGTTATAAATTTATATAGGAAAATAATGTAACAATCAATTAATGAATAAAATAAAGTAATTATGTTTATAACCGTAACAAAACCATAATTCTTCATTTACAAAAAAAGCTTTATATAATTTTTAATGAATTAATAATTAAAAATTCGGCTGAATTATAAAATATTTAAATATATAATATAATAATTAATAATTCATAGGGCATATTAATGTAAACTTTGCTTTTTTATTAATGGAGTTACAGCATATAAATATATATAATTATTAATTTCGAAAAAACTATAAAAAGAATATAATTAAAATTATCAGCAGTTACAGTGATCGAATGCAGAAATCTGGCGTAATTGCTCTGTGTTGGTTTTTTAAGTTCTAAAAAAGGACAAATCTAGTCCGTAAGTAATCGCCCTTACATATACGATTAGGTGACAAAGGATTATTAATGGGTAAAGGCTGTCCCAGGCAGCATTCTGCTGCCTAGCCTAAACAAAGTTTACCAGCCTGCAGCACCTGAAAGTACCAATTGCCGATACGCCTTTTTACGTTAATGAACCGGGGCTGGAAGGTTCGAATTGTTTTAATTAAATTTTAAATATCTTTTTAACTTTTTACACATTTGTTTAAATTCTAAGTTTCGTATAAATCGTTTAAAGTTTATTTTATTAAGTAACTTTATAAACTTGTCGGTAAGGTTATTTTTGCTTTTTACGAATTAAAAGTTAATATTTTTTATTTATAATCTTTATTATATATAATAATATTTATATTTCCTTTATTTATTTTAATATATTTAGATCATTTTTGAAAACCGAAATAAGATTTTAAATATAAAATGCAACTTTATTAAAAAGTTTTTAATTTTTATTATTTTTATTAAAATCGTTTTTATATTTATATATTTTATTTTTATAATATATTTCGTATTAATAGTTTATATATTTAAAATTTAAAACACTAATATTTTGTTTCTGAAAAATGATATATTTTATACTAAATTCATTAATTTCTAATTTCTTGTAAACTTTATATATATTATCTTTAATCTTTTTAAATTATTACATTTTAATTCGAAGAATTTCGTTTTAATTTTTATATCGAAAAAATGAATTTACCGAACCGTTTAAATAACGTAATAATTTTTTAATATATTCTTAATTTTTTAGTAACAAGTTATTTATAAATCTAATTTAATTTAAAATCATAACCGTTATATTCGATTTGTTAATATAATTTAAAAAGTTAAATTCTTTTATTAACTTCGTATATTTAGATATATTTTTTATTAAATTTATTTTTATATTTAATAACGTATTTTAAATAAATTTTAATAAATAATATACATTTTTTCGCATTTTATTTAAGTTCAATTATTTTAGTAACTTTATAATATATTATTATTAATTTAATTTAACATTACTAATCGCTAGAAAACGGATAATTTATATATTTAAATAATACTTTATACTTTTTAAGTTTTTAATTAAAATACTTTAAATAATTTTTTTAATAACGTTTTTAAATTATTCTTTATTAATTTCGAAAAATAGGAAGTTATTACCGTATAAGGCGATAGTATATTTAGGTATATAGTTATAATAAATAATATTATCCGAAATTAATAAATAAAAGTTTAATTATATAAATAAACCTTTTTTATTTCTTTAAGCGGTTTCGGCCTGTTTTAGGCCGTATAAAAAGATTATTAATTTAAAAACCTTTTAACGGAAAAAAGATATATTTTTTTGTATTTTAAATATTTATTAAAATACTTTTTAATATATGGAGTTATTTGATAAAAATATTTTATTTATTTATTATTTAAATACGAAACGATATAATTAATTTAAATAAATAATTAAGGTTATTAAATATTTTAATATATAACTTTTATTATATTCGTAACAGTTTTATTATAATTAATTTATTTTCGTTAAATAAACTTTTTTACGTAAATACGTATTTTATATTTATTTAGCTTTTTTATAAACGTATATTTTATTTAATAGCTATTTAATATTAATAAGGTATTTATAAACCTTTTTATTAAAACGGGTATATTTAAAATTCTTTACGCGAAAAATTCTTTTTCATTTCCGAAAAACAAATTTTAAGTTATATTTTTCGGTTTAAATTTTTTGTAACTTTTTTTAAAGACGGGCCGAAGTTTACTATTATGAATAGTTTTTAAATAATAAATAATTTACCTAAATTGATATTTTCCGAATTTTTAAAATTATTATTATATTTATTTTTTAATATATTATTTATTCATTAATATTTATAAATATTCCGTATAACTTATTTTATCTTTTTGTAACCTTTAAAAAAGTTGTTATCGCCGACATTTAAAACGAAATAAAAGCTATATAAACTTTTATTACTTTCTTCGCCTTTTTAGGTTAAAGCCTTCGTTTAAGGCTTTTAGAATATATAATTTAGAGATTATTTTCTTTAGGTATTTTTTTGGGAGGTTTAACTTGCTTAGTTTCCTAGTCCGTATCGCTTTCCGAAACGATCGTATTAAATTTCTTTTTCGAGAATTTTTTAACGCTATTTTAAGAGCTTTTATACGGGTTATAAAACGCTCGAATAATCTTTGTAAGGTCGGAAAGCTTTTTTAACTTTTCCAAATTTTCAAAAATCATAATATGTAATATCATAATTAATTTAGCCTTTTTTAGGAACTATATTTTATAATTATGTATCCTTTAATAACTTAATAATATACCCTTTATTTTACGCGTTATTAATAATTTTAATTAATTAGAATTATATATTTGCTGCCGGAAAGTGAAAAATAATTGTTATTAAATTTATATAATTTCTTAAATTCGTCTACGTTTTTAAAGATATTCGATTAAAATTATATTCTTTATTATAAACTTTTTAATTTTATTAATTATATACGTTATAACTCTTATAATTAGGTTTTTAAAGTATATTAAAAATCTTTTTTAAATTACAGTTGTACGAATTTCGTTCTATAAAAATCAGATACTTTTTTATAACTTTATTTTAATATTAATTATAAAAGTTAAAAATTATTAATTTAGTGCTTTTAATTATATAAAACTTTGTAATTATGTTTATGCCGAACTGTTTACCGCCGTTTAGGCGTAAGGTCCGCACTTTTTTATTTTTAATTACCATTAAACGCTTAATTATCCGTATAATATATACGTATATGCTTTATTATATTTCGTTTTGATTTTAAATAAATAAAAATTTTATAACGTAATAAGTTGTTTATACTTAAGCCGAAATAATTGTTATTTTTACTATTAAAAGGTTTAATTAAGCTTATAATATACCAAAAAAAAATTTTTACGTATTATCCCCGTTATTTTAAATTTATAAATAAAGGTTTCCGTATTTTCTTTTCGTTCTACGTTATATAAAGAAACATTTCCATTTTATTAAGGTTTAGATTTATTTCCGTAAACCTTTTAATAGTTTAAATTAATCGTTTTATATTGCTGTAATAAAGATGGCGGTATTAAAAAATAATTTTCCTTGTTATTTTATTCGTTATAAGAATTTTTTCATTTTTAAAAGCGCTAATAAATACCCTTTTTAGCTTTCCGTCGTTATTCTTACTAAGTATTTCTTTTAATACGTATCCTTATTCATAGCTTTTATCGTTTGTCGATTTCGGGGCTTTAATAATAAGTTTTCGCTTTTTATAAAGTTATAAAAAGAAACCTTTCCGAAATACGTTAATCGTCGTTAATTAGGACCCGTTAGGGTTTATTAAGGTATTTTTATTTAAGTAACGTCTCTTTTTATAATATATATTTTTTTAAAAATACCTTTTACAGAAAAGTCGTTAATATATAATGTGTATTGTATTATAATTTTGTTATTCTTTTTACAAGGCCCCTTTAAAAGCCATTTCACTTTTTTAACGGCAATAATAACAACAGGTTTTTTACATATTATAATATAAATTCCCTTATTTCCAATATTTAAAACCGAAATTTTTTCGACATCCTTAATATTATTCGTAATATTAACGTTCGCTTTTAAGTTCTAAAATAACTTATTTTTATTATCCTTTATAAATAAATAAATGTATGATAATATGGTATTACTTATAACAATTAATTTAAAGCTTTTAATCGTTATAGCTTTAAAGTATTTAACCGTTATAATTACGTTTTAAAATGTTTTGTTTACGCTATTTATAACGGTCGCTTTAAGTCTTTTGATTATTAAAGCTTTAAGGTAATTAGTTATTAGAGTTTTAAAGTAATCGGCCTTTTTAGCCTTAGGCCTATCGTTTTTTATAACAGTTACTTCCGGGCTGTTAACCCTTTAAAACGTTTTTTTATATTACTATATAAAATCCTAAAACTGTTATTTATTAATATAAACGCTAAATATTTCTTATTAAAACAGTATCAGTTTTCTAGGCCTTTAAGAATAAATTACTTTTTATCCGGTCTACCGCCGCAGGTATTGCCGCGGATGTTACGAAAGTTGTTATTTTAGTTATTATTATTCCTTTAACGTTAACCTCGCTTTTTTTTTCTTTACTGTTTTTTTCCTTTTAGGGCTTAAAATAATTCTTTGCTAAATATCCGTATTTGCTATAATTAAAACAAAATAACTCCTTATTTTTATTTTATACGGACTTATTATTTCGAACGTTATTATTTTCTTTACCTTTTTATATATTATAAAACCGTTTATTAAATTTTTTTTTAATACGGTTATAAAATTCGTTATTAAAATCGTTAATTAATGGCTGGAAAAAGTATTTCATCTGCCGTAAAACTGACTATATCGTTTTATACCAGCTGCTAGCGTGGTTTTTATAACAGAAAGAAATATCGTAATATACTTTTCGGTTTTAAACTTTATATAATAACTTTTTATTTTTCGAAGTAATTTTTAAAACTTAATAATAAATTATATAGGATTTTTTTTATCGTATATAATCTTGTTAAAATTTCTTTAAAATAATCTTTACCGGACCTTATTTATTACTATATAAATTTTTTGTAAAGTTTTTAATATTTTTATTTTTTTCTTTAATATTTATAATTAATTTTAAAAACACCTTTTTATAAATTTTAATAATAACTTTCGTTAAACGGAACTAATTAATTTGTTTTAATTTTATACCGTTTTTATAATTAAATCTTTTTTATATAAAACTAAAAGCGTTATTTTAAAACTTTTAATTAATTTAACCTAATAAATAATTCTTTTATTTAATTTAAAATTAAAACATTTTTAATAAAACTTCGAATTATTATTAAACTTTTTTAAATTTCTTTCCTATTTTTTAAAATATATATTTAATTTGTTAAAACTGTTTAAATTAATAAAGTTAAATAAGTTATTAAAAAAAATATAATATTCTTTTTATTATTTTAATAAATCCTTAAATAATTTTTTTTTAAAAAAGGATAAATATTATAAGTTATTTAAATTACTAAGGTTTCTGTATATTATTATCTTTTTTTTTTCTTTTTTCTTTTTTCTTTTTTCTTTTTTCTTTTTTCTTTTTTCTTTTTTCTTTTTTCTTTTTTCTTTTTTCTTTTCTCAAAAGGTCGACTATTTTAATAAACTATTTTTCAGGCTTCATTTCGTCTTTTTATAACAGGTTAATTTTTCTATATCGCTTTTTAATATAATAAGTACTTTTTTAAAGTTATTTACTTTAACTTTAAACGGAGCTTTTTATAACGTTTTTAGTTATATATTTATGTTACGTAAGCATTTAAAATTTTACGTTATTTTATTTCCGAATATATTTAGTAATTTTATTATTACGTTATTTAATTATACTATTATTTCGTTAATTTATTAATTTTAAAGCTTTATATTTTTGATTTTATATTTAACTTATTAATATTTATTTTTCCGTATTTTAACGTTTTATTTAATTTTATTTATATTAATACCTTAAAACGTATAAAGCTTATTTAAATCTGCTTTAATATATTATTTTTAAATTAAAAGTTTAAATTTATTTAAGTTTATTTTTAATTTTTGTTATTAAAGTAACGAATTAATTTTTATTAAAAAAATTTTCTTTACTTATTTCTTTTTTTTTATAAAAGTTTTTATTATAAAAGACTTTTTAATTATATAAAGATCCGATATAAAGAAAAAAAAGGTTTCATCGTTATTTATATATTTCCGTTCTTTAAAAACGAAACCGTTATTAAATAAGTTATTAATTTATTTAATAAGAAACTTTTTAAAGGTTTTACGTTTTTTTATTATCGTTATTTATTACTTAACTTTATTTTAAAGCGTTAATTACACGATTTCTTTTTAATTCTTTTTATTTTTTTTATTAACTTAGCTTTTAAATTATAATTAATTACTTCGTATAACGTATTACGGTTATTAATTAAATAAAAGATGCTACTATATCAGCAGTTATAATGATCGAATGCAGGAATCTGGCGTAATTACTTTGTATTAGTTCTTTGAGTTTTAAAAAAGCGCAAATCTAGTCCGTGGGCAATCGCCCTTACATACACGATTGGGTGACAAAGGATCATCAGTAAACAAAGGCTGTCCCAGGCAGCATTCTACCGCCTAGCCTGAACACAGCCCACCAGCCTGCAGCACCTCAAAGCATTAATTGCCGACAAAAATAAATTATGCGCTTACGGACGATATAATAATTAATAAATTAATAAAAATATTATTTTGTAAACCTTTTAAACGCTTTTAAAATAATTAAAATTAATAAATATTACAAAAATATTTATTCAGTAAAAGAATAATTTAAACATAATTTAAAGAAAATTAATTATTTAAAAGGATTTAATTACCGCAAGAAAAAAAACATATTAAACGGCTACGGCTTCTCCTTAACAAAGACGTAACCGTATAAATAAAAATGAATAAAATAATAAATTGCTACCTTAATTCCTAGGCTTTACTAAACCTATTCCTCTTACAGGCGACTTCAAACTGCCTTATCCCGCTTTTATTTACGTCGATTCTTATTAAGGTTCTGGTCGGTCTTCGTAATCCGGAGCAACCGAGCAAACCATCGCTCGTAATTCTCCTTATACCGTTCCAAAATTTAAAATTCGAATTTTTAAACTTATTATTATTTTCCCTTTTTAATTTCGCCAATAATCCTATTATAATCGTCATATTTTCTGGCAAACGCTTTTATAAAAATCGATTATTATTATTTCCGTAAATTAAATCCTATCCGAAAATTAAAAGTCGAAATTAATTATTTTAAAAAGGGGTTTTTTTTTTGGATCGATAATATTGTTAATAATTTCAATTCGTTCGGTAATTTTATAATAAATCCGCGCCTATACATTACCGGTATCGCGTATTCGGATTTATATAATATAATATTTTAAATAATTCGAAAAGTTATAAAAACGATCGAAATTAATAAGGGTTCGTAAAAGGAATAGCTTTTATACGTAATTAAAGTTTACTATTAAAGTTTGTCTTTAAGGTTTACCGCGTAAAGCTTTATATTTTTTAAATTATATTATTTTACCTTACCGAATTAGCTAGCGGGTATAAGATTTATTAAGGTCGAAAGTTATCGGCAATGATATATTAATCGGCTTTAAAATAAGGCTTTATAAGATTAAGATATTAATTTATTTTAACTGCGAAAATTGTTAAATAGTTATCGTATTCGAAAATAGTGTGTATAATATTTATCGTGCAAATTATATTGTATAATGATTTTTTATATATTTGGCTCAGCCTGGAAAATAAAGCTTGAACCCATTCGACCTTGCAAACAGCTACGGCTTTAAAAAGTGATAAAATATTACCTCAGCTAGCTCAGGCCTCACTGGCTCTTTTTCAAAGTTACTTCAGTACCGCTTCATAACGTTAAAAATTAATTAACTAAATTCTAAATTCCCGTAACGAGATAGGGAGGCCTAAATGTTTATTACAAAAGATAGATTTCGTTTTCCGTATCGTTATCAAAATTATTAACTTTTTTTAAAAAAATTTAAAAAATATAAAACATTTAAATAAATGAAACTATTACGTAACTAAATTAAGCCTGATAAATATATGACTTTATATACGCTTTAAATGAAAGCTAATATATATATAAGAATTTTTTTAATTTCTTTCGAATGTAATTATAACCAATATAGCCAAGTTTAGGTCTGGAGAATGGGCGACCGTAACGCCCTTATAGCTGTAACAGCATAACAATTGGTCCCGTTTTAATATATCGAACTTTTTTAGTATATTTTGTATGGAAAAAGTCGTTATATTAATTTTTCCGACGGTACGGATTGTAATTATTACGTTATAATTTTAAAAATGTTAAAATTAATTAATCCGAAATATTTTTTTAATTATAATAATATAATTATCGGTTCCGTTATAATATACCGGATTTTTTTGATATATTTTATATAAGAAAAGTTTATATATAATTTTTTTCGGCCGTATGGATTATAATTATTACGTTATAATTATAAAAAAGTTAAAATGATTTAATTTAAAACGTTTTTTATTTATATTAACGTAATTATCGACTCCGTTATTATATATCGGATTTTTTTAATATATTTTATATAAAAAAAGTTCGTATATAAATTTTTTCAGTTATACAGGTTATAATTATTACGTTATAATTATAAAAAAGTTAGGCCTAATTAAATTTAAACCCTTTTTTAATTATAATAACGTAATTATTATTTATAATATTTTATTATAAATTTTTTAAAAATAATCCGGTATTAAAAAAGCTGGTTTATTTATTTTTTTAGCCGTACGGATTATAAGTATTACGTTATAACTAAAAAGCCATTTCGAACGAAAAGTTTATTTTTAATAAAAATATTAATTTATTTGTTAAATATTTTTATTTAATTAATTGCGGTAAAAATCTATTTATATAATTAAAAAAAACTTTTTTGAAATTATTTATAATATAGTTTTTATTTTATTTTATTTAATATTTTTATAATTATTATATTTCCGAATTTTTATAATAAATTTAATATATATATATAAAATGTTATTATCGAGCCCAATATTTTGTACCGCGTTATTAGGCCTTATTTTTGAGGGTTTGTTATTTTTGTAGAGAATTTTCTTAATGAGGTTTAGTTGATATATTTGACCCTTGTAGATACTTCTAGAGCCGAAGGCTCTAGCCACGGCTACGCCGCAGGCGCAGCCCCAACCTCAAGAATAGGGCCTGATTTTAGTGAGGCAAATAAAATATAACAATTAACGCCGTAACGGCGTTAAGGCGTTAAAGGGGTATGTCAGCTAGCAGGGGGTATGCTAGCACCCCATATACGGAAAGGCTCCCTCTGATCGTAACATGTACATTACGTAACTAGACTATATTAAAGTGCGGTACGCGCTCTAGAGCACCTGCAACTAATCATGCAATAAAACACAACTGATGTCCCCTATGTCTGACAAGGTTTGGCGAATAGACATTAAACTGCAACAATAGGTGATGGAAAAGTTGAAATTCTTAGCCAGCCTGCGCTGCAACCTTCCTCGTTGCTGGATGAGACGGCCCGCGTATAACGCCAGACCCTTGTCAACATTTCAGCTTATGATGTTTTTGCTGCAACAATAATGACATCGGCAGCCTTTTCGCTGACCATGTAGATAGGCAGGGCAATGTATGTCCCGGGAATCTTAGGGAAAACAGACGCATCAACCACTCGGAGGCCATCGACCCCACGAACGCGGAAGTTTCCATCAAGCACAGCCATCGGATCATCGTCAGCACCAATGGCTGCCGTACAGCTCGCATGGTGTCCCCAAGCTTCGTCCTTGATGAACTGTTTGAAGTCCTCCTCAGAGGAGACGTTTAGGGGCGGCCATACGCGCTCAAATCCGCCGTCGAGGGGAATTAGTCTATCGAAGGCCTCCATACTGTATTGCATACCCTCGTAGAGGGCTTGTAGATCCTGCTCGCCGCCAACCCCCTCGAACAGCGAGTGGAACGTGATGCGCGGCATGTCGCGTGGGTCCGCTGATGTAAGGTTGACGATACCAGCGTTGTTACGCGAGTGCGCCTTCAAAGTGAGCCACGTCCAAATGCTCAGGTCGGACGTCGCATGGACAGAGTATCCCGGGTAGTATCCGTCGAAGAACGCTGGCACACCGCCGACGAACAAATCCGGATCTCCTTCGGCCACCGACGAGTGGTGGATATACCCGAATGCTATCCCGTTGGTAGTATAGGCACCCTTGAGATTGCCTGGTAGCGACTCCCATTGGTTGTAGCAGGGGTCATCACCTTCGAGGAACGTGCACTTCTCGAGCAAAGAGAATTCTGAGGGCGCTTTGCCAACAAGCCCGACTTCGTATCTATCCTGCATGTTTCCACCAACACCGGGCAGATCCTTAACCACGGGAATACCAAATGATTCTAGCTCGGTCCTCGGCCCAATTCCACTTAATTTGAGGATTTGGGGAGTGTTGAAAGCGCCTGCAGACACGATGACTTCCCGACTAGCACTGACGCTCCCGGGGATCCCGCCGTCTTCGTTGCTAGAGCGTGTATCAGCGCGGTAAAGACTCTGCCCTACCAAGTAACCGACACCCATTGCCCTTGGGGTGGTATCAGTTGTGTCAAAATTGACATTTGTGACAAGGGTATTCAAAGCGATATCAAGTCGGTACTTCTTCGTCCCGTCGTTGTTGACGGCGTTCGCGACATCTAAGACAAATTCCCGCGGGGAGGACCGCGCATAGTCCGAGTTCATCGTCAACGGAATTTGATAGAGCCGCTCCGCTTCACCGCGATTTGGCGAGTTGTTATTGATATCAAGTGTGAGAATCTAATGCTGTTAACACGCCTGTTCTTGACAGACTGCGTTGACTCACCTCAAGTAATCCAGTGACAGTGTTGATGACCCTTCCCAGGAGGTCTTGGCCCATAGCCGTGGCAGCGGCGATCACCAGGGAGAGGACTTTCAAATCTTGAGCAATCAAGATTAGGGGCGTCAACCGAGTTTCCAGCCAACCAGTGAAACCGTGTCCGGCGATGCTGTTAGGCAGATAGCGACAGGCTTCGAGCCTCTCAAAATACCCCCGCATGTTATCAGCGTCCCATGAGCTGTCCCCAGTGATCGATGCGATATAATTCCAGTCGTTGTCATCGGGCAGAACTGTTATGTAAGCATTGTGCTGCGAGCAGCCACCAAGAGCGCCGGTTCGCGGATACAGCACGCCCAGCATCTCAGAGCCCGCCGGTGGATATAATCCCACGTAGTACTCCCCTTCCGGAGTTAGGAAGGTCATCTTGCTGTCTCTTTTGGCCTGTGCCTCGTTTTCATAGTGGTTGACGAAATAGTTCCAGCGAATCGGATTGTACTCCGATGCGAAAGGGTGCAATGCGGGCACCTGGACTTGGCGGGCGGGGCCGTGATCCTCTCCAGCGTCAATGAGCAAGACACTGTACCCCGCGAGGGCCAGCCGAGCAGCTAATGGACCACCACCTGGTCCAGAACCCACGACTATATAATCATAGGTGGAGTTTGCTACCGGCCCAGCAGCTGGATAACTGTATCCATTGGCCGGATATATGTTCTGTTCCGGGTTTACTGGATAGGTCCACCCAGAATCAGGGCGCCTTGTTAACTGTTAAGAACCGTCTGGTGCAGTAGGTCTCATTACTTGTGACATGGCTGTGCCTCGACCGCATCTTCAGAGATACTTACTGTGCAAGAGAGCCCACTCCAAAGAGACCGAGAAAAAGATGGAGCCTCATCATGAGTGAGGGATTCACGAATTAAATATATCGTGGGTAAAATGTCGGCAAGGATACTAATGGTGTCAGGATATGGAGCGACAAGGGTCTTCGTGACTGAGCTTGAGAAGGGAGTGCCAGCTGCTTCAACAAAAACGCGAGTAAGGAGTATGCGGCTCCGGCGCGTAATTCGGGCACAAGTCGCCGCCAGTTGGATGGCAAGACATCAAGAGTCTGTCGTAAAGGCGACGCTGCTATTGTGTGGTCTGTAATAGCGTTATATATACCTACGACACGATCCCCAGATATTGGCCGACAGGGTTATATCTACATTAATCGTTGGGTCCTCCGATCGTCCTTTATAGCGCCTTCCGTCCATCTATAAGATCGAGACCTAACCCTTAAGTTCCGTTAACTAGTACCAAGCCGCGCTAGAGCAGGTTAATTCGTGCAGGGGATTTGTTTAATACGAACGCTGCCATTAAACCGAAGCGCATCTTAACGCAAAACGCTTACCTGGGTCATAACTGTCGTAGAAGCGACGCCGCTATTACGTGGTTTGCACTGCAATAGCGTTATATATACCCACGACAGGGTCAAAGTCATGTCGACAACAGCATGCCGGTTCTTATATCGGTTAGTTCACATGAGAGACGATCCTTATGATCGCCCACGCACTGTTCCTTCCGGATGCGCGGAACAGTGAAGTCTTTACAGTGGTTGTCCGCCGTATTGTATGGGTTGAAGAAAAGACTGGGGAGTAATATAACATTATACAGCTGCTGGGTTGTAGGCATATGCAGGTGGAGTAACAATATTGACTGCCAAGATTGACTTTAGCGGAATGCTTGCAGGCGGTTGGACATGTACCAGGTGCCAAGGGGGCGTAGCGTCGACTAGGCGCTTGCGTAGCGTCCCCTCTGTGGTAGTATCGCTGCGGGGTAACGGCTTTATAGGTAATTGCTCATTTCCCCCTTCTTCGGGGATGGGCAGCTTTCAGACTAGTTCTTATCATACGTAATGTTCCTCTCACTCTGATCCCCCCTTAAAAAGTCGATTCACGAACTGTGATCCAACAAATGCTGCTGCAGCGACGTTATGGTTTTCAAGCGCAGGAAAAGCTGTAATCGGATCCATTGCAACGATATTGCAGCAGTTTCAGGGATGAGTTTGAGTATAAAAGCGGTTGTTGAGGCCCTTTATACGAACATCTGTTTCAAGAGGTAACCCAGCGCTAGGTCTGGCGTCCTATGCGACCATTACCAGGAGACCGCCACAACGTCCGTTCAACCCCGTCTCGCGGCAGACCTTAACAGCTGTAGACACTAGTTGTTCAGCCTTCCGGGGCCATTATGCAGTAACATTCGAGTTGCACCTTAACATCTAGCCCTGAAGCAGGCCTACTTAACAACACCTTCACTTCTTAGACCCATAAATCAGCCCTATAGGAGCACGCGATGCGCACATGCGAGTCTTGTCGGATACAGTGGAGTGAGGTCGGAGGGAATCGGACCGTCTATCGCGCTAGTGGGTGGAGGAAACAGGGGTAACAGCTAATTTGTATAAGGGATTAATTCCCTGAAACCCTGAAGAAAACAGTTAGCTGTTATTATTATCAACATTAATATACGAATAAAGCTGCAACGAGGATACTTATATTTCGTAATCTCAGGCTGTTTAATAGTTATAAACCCGGATTGCAAGGTTTTTTAAATTTATTATATTTGCCTTTAAAAACCTTTTTTGCTGTTAGCAAATTAAGTGCTAAATAGTTAATTAAAACGGATTACGATAAGTAATAACTTAGGAACGGTTATAAAAACGAAGTTTAAAAAGTTAAATAAATGGGATGCGTAATAAGAAAAACTTTTTAATCGTACGTCCGAAAATATTATTAAATTATTCGATCCCGAATCGAAAAAAACGTTATTATTTAAACTTAATTATTTTTCGTTTAAAAACGTTAATAAAGATGCAGATTTATTAATTAATTTCGAAAAAAACGAAATAACGAAATATAATTTTTTTTTTTTAAATATATTAATTCGAAAAATAACGTTACGACTTTTAATAAAAAAGTTTTGTTATTATAAGATCGATGATATATAATTCCGTTAAAAAATCATATTTGTTTTGCTTAAAAGTTAACGAACCGATACGCGAATGGATTAATAGTTTAAAGCAGTACGCCGGCGTAAGCGTAAATAAAATGGTAAAGTTTATAAAAGTTAAATATCGGAAAGTTTTAAAGAAAAGAAGATACGTTAATTTAAAGAACCTTTATAAATAGTTTAAGGAATGGGATATAGTTATAGCGAACGCCGTAAAAAATACTATTTTTGAATTAATCGGTTTATAATAGGTAAATAATTTCGTAAACGTAATGGCGTTATTAAAAACGTTATACGTAAATTAATTAGGATTAGTTATATTTAAAAATAAAGTTAATAAATTATTTTATAAAACCGTTAATAAGGAAATACGTATGTTAATAAAGATATTTTTACGGTAGAAAAAAATAAAGTTACTTATTAAAATTACGAAAGAAAGTATTTACGTTATAACTTTTAAAGATAAAAGTTTTATTATAGAAAATAATTAGCTTATTAATAAAGTTTCGTTTTTAAAAATATTACGTCAACGGGTAAAAATTAATTTTTAAGTTAAAGGTTATAATCTTAAAAAAGAAAAAAAAGGCTGCCAAGCGTATAAAAACGACGGATATAATATATTAACTTATAAATATATAATTAATATTTTAAAAGAGAAAATTTTTAAAAAGAATAAAAAAATGTTCGATAAAAGGATAATTTCCGACGTTAAATTTTGTAAGGAAATTAAAGCAATTAAAAAAAAAAATTCGGAAATTTCGAATTTGTAATAAGTTAAAGGTAATAACGGTTAACGGATAAAGTAAAGAAAATTTTAAAGGGCTTTATAAATAATATATTATATAAGGTATTTAACGTATTAAATAAGTATTTATTAAAAAATTATATGATTTTGGATTTAGGAAATTTTATTTATATATTTTATAATTTAACCCGATTTAAAAAATTCGTAAAGGTACCGAAAAAATATTTTGTTTTAATAAATAATATTAAAGTAGCGATTTTAAAATATAAGGATATTATAATATATATGGAAAATTTACGTAGGAAAAAAAGGGTTTAATATTAAAGGAAATGGTTTATTATAAAGGTTTTTATTATAATATTATTTTGTATAAGCTTTTCGAATAAAAGGGTTATTATTAGGATATTTTTAATAATAACGTAAAGTATCGAAACGATTACGAGAAGTTATATATTTTGAAGAAAAAGGAAGGTTAACGTATAATCGAAAATAAAAGTTATATAAAAGTCGTTTTTTCGGTAATTAAAACGGTAGGTAAAGCAGTAGGTTAGATAAAAGTTTAAGCTTTAAGGTTAAAGGTATTATGGTATTTAAGGATAAATTATTATAAGTTAGAACTTTTAAAGTATTTATTTAATTATTACCGTAAAGCGTTATTAAAAGGTTTTAGGATGGCCGAATATCCGGTATATGCTTTAGCGAAAATAAAGGAAATTCTTTTACGGAAAAAGCTAGATTTTAAAGTAATAACGTTTTTTTTTAAAAATACGTTTAAATTAATAGGATTTTTTAAAGGAAGTTTGTAAATATAAACGGGTGCTAACGATTTTTTATAAAGTTTTATACTGGGCGATAATATATTTTTGCGTAACGATAGGAAAAAAAGATAAAGATTTACGTATTTTAAAGGATTATGTAAGTTAAATTAAAAGTTATTTCGGGTTTTGCGTAAAGTTTATACGAAAAGATATAGAATTTGTTCGTAAATCGTTTATAAAATAATTGCGTTTAAAAAAGATTTTAATTAAATTTTTTATTTTATATATGTACGTTTAAAATGAAAACGTAAAACGTTCGGGGGATATGGTAATAGAAAAAGTATGCGTTATAAGGATTGGATCGAAGTTATAGTATAATTTATGGAAAAAGCCCGTTAATTACGTTATTTATTTTTATAATAAAATCTTAATAGTTATTTTTAAATGGAAGACGTTATATAAGGTTATGTATATTTATTTGGCTGAAAAGGATAGGATATTAGGTTTTAGGATACCTTAATTAACCTATTTTAAGGCCTACGGTTGCAGGTGTTACGTATTAAAACTTAACCCGAATTATAAGTTTAATAAGTTGCAAAAGCTGGATTTTAAAGTATATATCGGGTATTTCGTAAGGTATAACTTTACGAATATATATAAGGTATAAGTATTAAAGTTTGGAAAGGTAATTGTAACGAAAAACGTAATTTTTAACGAAACGGAGTTTTTTAATAGGAAGGATACGTTAAAACGTTCGGAGGAAATATTTAGGAATTTTGAAAACTTAATTATAAAAATATAGTTATTTAAAGAATTAACGGTTAACGAAGTAATTTTAAAAAAAAAACGATTTGGAAATAAAGATTGATAATAAAAATGAAATTAACGTTTTTTCGAATAAATAATAATCCGAAAACGAAAACGTTTAAAACGAAATTATTATAAAATATAAAATAGATTTTAAAGATATAAATTAGGATAACTTTTTATAACTATTTAAGTTAATAAAAAACCCCGTACGTTAATTATATCCGTTTAATAACTAGATAATTTAGTTAATAAGTTAAAAAAAAGGTAAAAAAAGCTTTACGATATAAAAATAATTTACAAGTTTTATAAAAGAAGGAAAGATTTTATAGCTTCTGCGATTATAAGGTTGCTAACTTTTGAATAAAAATATTCGTTACCGGGAAAAAAAAAATTTTATTGAAAAGATTTAGCAGAATTATTTAGAAACGTGCGTAAGTTATCGAATTATTTAATAAAGTAACAATTTTACGTAGTACAGATAATTTATTTTCGAAAGTATAATTTTTTTAAATTATGGGAAAAGGTAATTACGAAACTAATTAAAAATTATTAGGTGCTTTATTATAAAGAGATGTTTATTTATAAGTTCGATAAATATAAGATATATTAAAAATGTAAAATTAAGCTGGTAATATATGGAAATTAATAAAAAGCTGGAAATTTATTTATAAAAGTAATAACGTTAGTAAGAATAATATTACGGTCGATTTTCGTAATAATTACTAAATTCGATCTAAAATTTACTTAATTAAATGCAATTAACGCTTTTATTTATAACAATTTAAATAAAAAGGTTTTTATAAAGATATTTTTAAGGTTTACGAAAAAAAAAAAGGTATTAAAGTTTAAGAAAGTTTTATACGATTTAAAAAGGTTACTTTTTTATGGTAGAAAACGTTTATAAAAGCCTTTAAAAACCTGGATTTTTATAAAGTTTTTTAAAAATTTTATATAATAATAAAAAATAATATATTAATATTTTTTTTATAAACGATATAATATTAAGATATAAAAAAAAGAAAGAAAGAAAAGTAATAAAAACGATTATTAACTTAAAAAAACGATTTAAAATTAATAAACTTAAAAAATTTAAATAATTTTTAGGGATTTATATTTTAAAACGAAAAAATAAACGATTAATTTAATTATTATAAAAGGCGTATATCGAAAAGGTAATAACTTAATATTAAATTAATATATTAAAATAAGTTTTTTATATTTTTATGGATTAAAATAAGTTTTTTTTATTTAAAAGAACGGTAACGAATAAGTAACGAAAGTTATATCAAAAAAAGGTTGGTTTAATTTTTTTTGTTATTATATTTATACGTTTTAATATCGCGTTTATTATTTTACGGTTATTACGTTTTAATTATAATTCGTTAAACGTTTATTACGAAACTATAAATAAGGTAATTCGGTATTTATATTATATCCGTAATTTTATAATTCGGTATAAAAATAACGGAAAAATTTAGGTTATAATATATATAAATAACGTTTCGTTTATTAATAACTTAATTAATTAGAAAAACTTTTAAAAATTCGTAATTTTATTATTCGGAAAAGTTATAAAATAAAAAGCGAATAAATAAGATATAATTATTATAAGTACGATTAAAATAAAATTATTAATTTTAAACCAAACAGTTAAAAAAGGCCTATTTTTAAGTAAATTATTAAAAATATTAATTTTAAAATTCGATTGTTTTTTTACGGTAAATTATAATAATAAATAAATATTTAAGTTACTTATAAAAAATGCCTTAAAGTTAATAACGAAATTAAAATATATTAAGATATATAATTATTAATTAAGGTAAAAATATTTACGAAAAAATATATAGGTTAAGTAAAAAAAAAACGAATAATATAATAGTTAACGGTTTTACGAAATTATTTATAAATAACGCGTATAAAAGGTTTATAAAACTTTTAAGGATAAAGGAAATTATTTAATAGTTAAAATTTATTAGGAAAAAAAATAAGCTTTATAAAAAAATTATAACGTATCGGATAAAGCATAAAGTACCGTAAGAATTCCTAATAAGAAACGATTTAGATTAGTTTTGGAAGGACCTTATTTATTAATAATCTTAGCGTAATAAGCGCCAGCGAGGTTTGCGATGGCCTTACTAGGGGGTATGTCGGATATAATGGAGTGAGGTCGGAGGGAATCGGACCGTCTGTCGCGCTAGTAGGTGGAGGAAATAGGGGTAATAGCTAATTTGTATAAGGGATTAATTCCCTGAGACCCTGAAGAAGATAGTTAGCTGTTATTATTATCAACATCAATATACGAATGAAGCTGCAACGAGGATACTTATATTTCGTGGTCTTAGGCTGTTTGACAAGTCTGAAGAATCCCAGGTTCATCAAGTGTTCGTTGATCCTTTGACGATACCTTGCACCCTAGCTATTAAGAAGCGGAAACACAGAAAGGCTGCGATAGTTGCGCAACTCAAATTCAATAGTGTCGAACTCGTACCCTTCAGAGGTTGTTTTATCGGCAGCATAGATTCATGATGTTTATCTACCTCGGCAGTCTAGGATGTGTACCATCGGAGCCTTTTCCGACGTTCTCCAATTGTGCAATTTAGCAAGTTTTCTATTATCTTAGTCTAATCAATTCTTATCATTTATTTTGCCTTCCCCTTTATAAGATCCTGACATCACACATTGAAGCATATAAAGCTAAATGAAGAGTGTATTATCTGGTTGGCCTTTTAAGAGGTTCTGTTTAACAAGAGAGGTTGTAAAGATTTTATATATATATATAAAACAGCTATATTTAAAAGAAAGCAATATCGGACCTTCGAATAACGTATTCTAATAATAGCAACGCTAGTAAAGCCATGACGTAAGTAACAGAGCTAGACTTTAATAAGGTTCGATATATCCTTTTAACTATTAAGAATTAATATAAAGCTTTTATAACTTAAATATTGCCTAAAAAAAGAATTGTAATAGTGAAATATAAAAATAAGAAAATTAATTAAAAAGTTGAAGTGCCCTTGGTTTTGAGATAGAATCCGAAGCTATCGAAGAGTTTTAATAAGATTCGAACTTATATTTTTAAATCTTATAACTTATTATTATATTATTATATTATAAAAGTTTTATTAAAAAGTGAACTTATTAGTATAATATTTGCATAGGTTTAAGGTTCGAAAATAAAAAGGCATTATACAAGTAAATAATTAAAAATTAAAAGTAATGATTTTTAATCTTCGAATAACTGTAAGGATATAATAAAAGAAAATTCAAATTTGTTTAAACCTTAAAGTAACATTTTAAAAGTTTAAATAACTTAATAAAGTTATGTAGAATTATTACCGAAATAAAGATTTTACGGAATTAACAATTATAAATCTTAACATATTTTAATTTTATAACTAATCGTATAATCCTTTCGGTAACGAACCGTATTATTTGTTTATTCTTTATTTAAGTAATTCACTTTTATATAATTTTAAGTTTATAATATAAAAAAATCTTTATATTAAAATATGTTTTCACGGTTTAAAAGAAGATTAGTAATATTATTTTCGTACTTAAAATAATAATTATATATGGGTAAATATGTGTTGCAATTCAGTCTAGGTTGCTGTCTAAGTTACTCATTTGCAACTGGAGTTGGGAGCAGCCAGATATAGCTTTAACTTCTTTGTCCTTGCAATCCTAGGGCCACAAATCAAAGCTCTTTGGTTTCTTTCAAAGCCCTTTTAACAAATTACTACAACTGCCGACACGCCCTTATGGCCTTAGGATTGCCTAAAGCTATTTAGACGTCCTCGGCGCCCTTAAGCTATCAAAATTTTCCTTTATTCGACCTGTACATATCCTCGAATCCTTTAAAAATAAAGCTAGCTTCGCTTTCCGGAATAAAACTAGTTTCGTATTTAATACCACACTTTAGCTTCTTCGGGTAATTTTTCGCCATATATCCGTATTTATTATACTTAAAGCAAAATGGCTAACCGTTTTAATTTTTTTTACTTTATAATTTGCATTTTTTTCTTTATTTTTTCTTCGAAATTCGGCGATAAAGTTGTTATATATCTAATTTACCGTTATGGTTAGGTACTAATAAAGTATTTCCTTTATTCGACCTTTTTAACCGGTATTATCTTAATTCCAAATCGAACCGATAAATATGGTAACCTATTATTTAGCGTTAACCGGCCTATCGATTTTGTTATACCGCCGTACCGGATTTTTAAAGTTAATTATATAATTAAATGCCGATTTTTTTTTCGAATTTTATTTAACGAATTATAATTAAATTTCAAGGTTTATTTTTTAATCGATACTTTTCGTTATAAATAAACGTTTTAATATTTAATTATTTCCGTATTTTTCGTAAAATTTATAACGATTATTAAAGGATTTTCTTTAACGTTAATTACAACTGTAACGGTTAATTTTACTTTATTAATATAAATAAGTTTCGCCGAATTACCGTCGCGGTAACCAACTGCCATAAAGGCCATCCAAATTACCGTTTTCCATATCTCCTAATTATTATTATTTCGAAATTAATTTTTTTTACTTAACTTAAAATAAAATACTTTTAATTTAAGTATATATCCTTCTTCCTTTTTCTTTCGCTTAATAGTTTCGCAAATATTTTTAGCATTTTTTTTATATCGAAGCTTTCCGGCTAACTTCTTATATTGTTTCCAAACGCTATAATTTTTCCCGACGCTATCTTGTCTAATCTTTTCGGATGTTACCGTATCGACGAGCCTCTTACTTTTAATCGATAACGGCTATTACGTACGCAAGCACTTTTCCAGCGATTAAAAAGATTTTAAAACCTTCTTTTTAAAATCGAGCCTTCGTAAATTCCTTGCTTCAAAACGCTCTTACGCCGAGCCTGCCGTCGAGCCTGTCGTCGAGCCTGCCGACGAGCTCCCTCCTAGCCTTCCGTACCAAAGCGGAGCGGTACCTCGAATACAACACAAACGGGTGGATCGGGATGTCAATTTTCTGCCGTCAAAAGTGTTAAAAGACGGAACGAAAAGATGCTACCATGTGGGCAAATATGTATTACAATTCAGTCTAGGTTGCTGTCTAAGTTACTCATTTGCAACTGGGGTTGGGAACAGCCACATATAGCTTCAGCTCCTTTGTCCTTGCAATCCTAGGGCCACAAATCAAAGCTCTTTGGTTTCCTTCAAAGCCCTTTCAACAAATCACCACAACTGCCGACATTATATTTTGTATACAATTATTTTTTAAATAATAAAACCATTAAAAAGTAATATCAAAGATTTTTTAAAGCTTTTATAATTAAGGTTATTTATTTGAAACACGTTATTAATTTATAGTAATAATTATAAGATTAATTTACTATTACCGCCGTATAATATAACGAAATATCGTATATAATATTTAAAAAATAAAGCTTTAATAAAGTTTTATTATAAATAAGGTTCATATTTTTATTACATTAAAATAAATAAAGAACAGCTTGAATTATATTTAAATATTTAACATTAATGCCGTATATTAACCTAGAGATTTTTTCGAAATTATAATCGTTTTACTTTTTTTCTTGTGTTTTTTTTAAAAAAGTTTTTAATATAACACTTTCCAGTTTGGAAAAAAGTTGAATTATATATGTCTCCTTTTTTAATATATATTTTCTATAACGTACTACACAAGTAAGCGAGACACATTTTGGCACTTCGTAATAACAAATCTAGATAAATTAACTATAATATATCAAATTACTTCTAATTAATCGTATTTACATTTGTCAACCGTATTTATAGCTTTTAGACCAGTGCACGCATCATATTAAGGCTTGTTACTGACGCTATATTATCGCGTCTTTCTTTTAACCTTTTTGCGATAATTAATTTTAATAATTTTTTAATAGCATTTTTCTCATTATTACTTTTTCTGCTAGGTAGAAAAATTATTTATCTTGTATAATAAAGATTTCATTTTATTCCAGGCGTTCGTTTTAACTTTTTATTACGTAAGTCTGAAAGTATTACAAAATTAAACTCGATACGCTTTATTTTACGTTCTACAAAACGCCTTATAACGCCCTTTAACGCGTCCGTTAACACGCTTTCTACCCCGTCGAACGACATTTTTTTTTTAATATATTTTATAATTTAGCTTTAACGTATTAAAGCCGAATTAAAAATAAAAGAATATATATATTAAAAATTCAGTTAATAATCCTTTTTTCGTCGTTCGGCTTTATTTCTTACGAAATAGAAGTAATATTAACTAGAATACGTTAAAAATTAATCAATTATGTTAGAGATTACAATAAGCTAGGCCCGCCTAACAGACGTCCCGACTACTTATACCTTTTAATCCCTAATAGTTTTTAATAATAAACGTTTATCAAGACTTATACTTTTATACAATTATACGTATTTAATATATGGTTACTTATAATACGTAAAAAATATTAAATTAAGTACTATTATTATTTACTATTTTTTTATCATTTATATTTTTACTACCGTATTCTTTAATAAGTAATATTTATTATTTAAGTTTTAAACTAATTTTTTTTATTATCTTATTATATTCCGCATATTTAAAGGAAAGTTATAAATAATATCAAAAGATAAATTTAATGCCCTTAGTTATATTTATAAAAGGAAAACTTAAGAAAATACCAAAGATTTACGTTTATAGAGTTAAGTATCCCGATAACTTTATCGTTTAACGAAAATATTTAAATATTTTATAAACTATAAAAAAAGCTTTTTACTTTAACGTTGTATTTAATAACCTTTACGATATAATTATTATCGAAATATTATACCTTATTACGTTTTCCAAATATTAAAAATAATAGAATAAACTTTTCGATTAATAATTTAAACAGATTTATAATGAAATGGGACGGGAAGAATCGGTCCTGATTAGTGCATAATCGAAAAGCGTGTTACGAATGAGCCCAGGGTTTAAGAGATAATGAAGGTAATGCAAACTGTATTCTGGTATTGAGACCAGTATAAAGCAAAACTATGGATGATAAGTGGTAATGTTCTCGGGGTTGAGCCCGGCGAAAAGAACCGTTAAAAATATATAAGGGCTGTTAATTAACCGATTAACCAGGTTATATGTCCGACCCTGCATCCTGCTTTATTTTAACCTTTCTTTTATAAAATAAAATTGTTTTTAATTTATCTTAAGAAATAATTAAATAAAAATTTAACGTAATTAATTCTTAATTTTATAAAATATATATAAAACTTATTAATTAATTTAGTTAACGTTTACGCGGCTTATTTTCTAACTTTTTCAGTTTAAGATTTCGTTTTTTACGTTTAGTTAAATTTTTATGCTGTTTAGCTTTCTTTTTTTTCTTTTGTGTTTTATCTTTATCTTCCTATTTAACGATTAAGGCTTTATACTTAGGCCAACTAGGCTAACCTTAAAGGAAATATGGCTCCGGTTGCTGTATTATTATTTTATAGGTATTTTTTATTTATTTATACGGTATATTATACCGGCCTTTTATTATTACTTATATTCGTTGATTATTTACGGCCGGTTAAAGTTTGTATTTCGGCTTAAAGGTAGGTTTAAAAGGTTATGTCGGTAATATATATTTGGGACGAATGGATTATAAGGGAGGTATCGAAATTGCTATAGTTCGTAAAATCGATTTCCTGGAATCGTTTTTTTTTGATTAAGGGGAATTATGTTTAATTGTTAATTATTTTTAGGATTTAAAGTTTTATTAGTATCTAACTTTTTACTGTCGTCGTTGGACGGGGATAAGGATTTATCAGGTTATAATTTTGCGGGTTTTAAGATATCCTTTTATTTTAACGTAAATTTAAGGTACCTTTTAATCGTTTTTTTTATATTATTTAATATAACGCCCTTTTCGTATAATATAAACTTATTTTATCGTTTTAGGTTATAAATAATAAAATAAAACGCGTAGGTAACTTATAGACCGTAAGTCCAAGATATATGTTGGGACGGTATATTAACGATCGTTATACGTATAGGCGGGTTTCCGAATGCTGAATTTTTTCAGGCTTTTTGATATTCCTATAAAAGTAATTTGGTACGCTTTTCGGACGGGTAAATATTAAAAAGTATAATCGTTTTCTTTGATCGAATATGTAATATATTAACTTAATAACTTTTTTTTTTGTTACCGACTAGTATTTTAAGCTAGGTAACGGATTAGACGTATTTAGGATTATAGGCCCGGATTACTTTTTTTGTTTTATTAAGGATGGTAATAGCTTAACTTTTATTAATTATTTTTCCAGCTTTTAAAATAACGGTTATAATTCCGGGTAAAGCATTTATAACGATTATTTAAATAATTGCTGTAATATGTTATAATCGTAGGTACTTTTTATTTTGCATAATTATTAAGGTTTGTTATAGTCCGGCCGATACCGCGTTATTTCAAAGTTTATTAGATTATAAAGGAGGTAAAGTGGCTTTTCGTTATAAACGGGTATTATTTTTATTATATGGGGTAATGGGAATAAACCGATTAAAATGTAACTTTGGGGTCGGTATTATGAGGGGATGGGGGGTGCGGCTTTTATTGTGCATTTTGTATAGTACGCGGTTTATATTATCGATGTTTTATATAGGTATATTAATAGATTAACTGAGATTTTCAGAATATAATGTGTTTAATTTTTTAAATCTTTTGTTTTTACCTTGTATGGTACGCTTTTTGGACGACGATATTGTGATTGGTACTGGGCTAATTAGGGTATACAGGTACGATTAAGACGATGTATAATAACTAGGGGCAATAATAATAATAAGTAAAGGTAATGTATGGTATGTAGGTGTATATAGATGTAAATATATTTATATCTGGGTATAAGTATGTAGAAGTGTAGGTAGGTTATAGATATTAAATTGTATAAGTGCAAAAATTCGTTAAAAAGTGATAGCGAATTATGTACGTAATTGATTAGGTGTATATAGGGTTAGTGTATTAAATTTTGTTATAAAAAACGTATATGCTAAAGAAATTCCTGATAATTTTATCCAATATTGTATAAAAAAGGATATGGTTATTGGTACGTTTCTTTGATTAGTTATGTAGTTATTTTTGTACTTATACTTTTTTTGCAACCTTTTTTTTATAAATTATACCAACTTTTTTTTCCCGATTATATTTATTTTTAAGATTTAATATATACCTAAGTATATATATAATTATTCCCGTCATTTTAATTAATTTATTATAAGTTTCCGCAAGTTATTAGATTTACGTAATACTTAAAGTTTTTGTAAAAATGTAAATCCAGGTAAATTTGTCGACTTTATAAAAAAGTTATTTATTAAAAAGCAATTCGAACTAGGTAATAAATTATCAGGTTTTGATAATGTTAAGCCCGTTAATTGCAAGGTTAAACAAAATATACGTAAGTTTAAGTATATTTCTGCTTAATATCGTAAAGTCCTGGTTATATTAAATACGATTATATTTTTTAAAACTGCAATTCGTTATGCCGATAAAGCCTTAGTTATTAATCGGGGTATTAAGCCTTTATATAACCCTGGTAACGTCCGCAAATTTTAAAATTTAATATATCGTCGGATATTTATTTACGAATTAATTTCTTCCTTTTAATATAGATTCCGTAATATAACATTTAATCAAAATATTTTGTTACTTAAGATACCAGTTATGGATAATTTACGGCTTTTTAGATTTTGGCCCTTTTAATATATATTGCCGTTAATTAAAATAATAAAAAGTTTAATGCCTAGCTTAATTTTAGGTACTATTAAGTAGATAACCGGTAGTTACCGATTAATATCGGTTGTACCTTTATTTTTTAAAATATTTTAATTTCGTAATATTATTTCGGGGTTTTTATTAACGGCATCGATTATTTTAACAGGTTTGCGTATTATTAATCGGCTTCCTGGATTATTTTTAAATATTAAAATATTACGCCTTTTTAACCTTTAAATCGGGCATTAACGGAAATTAATTTAATTTTAAAATAATTAAAGTATTATATATTACGTAACGTTTAAACATATTAAGGTAAATACTTTTTATCCTTTATAATATTTTTAACGAATTTTTATTAATTAATATAAAATGTTCGGGATTATATTTATTAGCTTAATTGGCGGTCCAGCTACCGGTTAATATATATAATAACGAATCGAAGGCGAAAACTTTTGGGTAACCGGAAATGCTTAATTTAATATAATCGTTATATTTTAAAACGAAAATAAAAAATTATTATTTTATCTTATATTCGTCGAGATATTTCGGGTCGGGTTTACGGATTTTTTTATATCTTTGCTTATTAAAAACTTTCGGTATGTTATTAACTTATTTATTTAAATTTTCGAAATACTTAATATTATCCCGTATAAATTATATAAACGACGATATAAAATATTAAAGTAACCTAATTAATACGGCATATATTTATTTTTTAAATATTAATCGATTCCGGAATTTTATAAAGGATTTTACGGTAATTACGTCGGGTTTATCGAAAATTATAATTATATCTTTCGAAATAATCGGTTCGAAGATTTTAAAGTAAATTATAAACCGTTATTATAAATTAAAAAAAATATTTGTAACGATACTTGTTCGATTATAAAAATATTTAATAAAAATTAATTTCGGAATAAAATTAAAAAGTATGTTTCGGATTTTTAATACCGGGCGAATATAATTAAACGTATTAATTATAAGTAAGGTATAATAAGTATCGTATAAAATAATAATAGGCAGGGTAATAATAAAGCGTAATAAAACTTTTATATTTTAATTTTTCGTAATTAATTACGTTAATTTTTTTCGTTTTTTTAATCCGCTTATTTCCGGTATATTATTATCGTTTACGATTACGTAATTTTCGAATTAATTATTAAATATTTATACCTTAATATTTATTTTTACAAATTTTAAAGCTTTAAATTATTAATTTTTTAATAATTTAATATTAACAATATTAAAAATATCCGATATTTTATTATCGGGTTAATCGGTAAGCGATTTCGTTTAATCGTTTTTTTATAAATTAATTAACTTTTAATATTCTTTTTCGTTTTTTATAAATTGTTTTAATTTATTAATAAGAAAAGTTCTTTATAATTTCGTTTTATTAATCTTTTTTAAATAATAAATATTTAAATTAATAATATTATTAATTAAATACGGATTAATTTAATAATATTTAAGCTTTATATTTTTGGATATATTTATATATCGGGGCGTATCGTATAATAATACCAGGTTGTTTATTTTTAAAGATTTATTTTTTATTTTATTTTTATCTTTTTAATTTGCTAATTTGGTAACTTTACGACGTTAATTAATAATAATTTTAATAACCTTAATTACGTCCTTAATTTTTTTTTTTAAAAAACCGAATCCTTTAAATAATTAAATTTTTTTTCGAAATATTAAGATTTTATATTATAATTTTTTATATCGGCAAAATTATTTTAATCGGTAAAAACGTTTTTTGTCCGTATAATAGTTTATACGGGTTTAGGCCGTAACTTTTTATAATGGTATTGTCGGCGAAAACCATCTTAAGCAAAAGCTTAACCTATTTTTTGCCAATATTATTTATCGTTTTTATTAAAACTTTAATAATCGGAACGTATCCTTTTTTAACCAGGCCTTATCGTTATACGGCATATATAGTTCCGACCTTTCGCTAAATCCCGAATATATTACAAATTTAAATTATTTTGCCCTTATTTTTAAAACTATTATTTATTTTAATCTTAATCGGAATACCGTATCGGTAAAAAATATATTTATTTAAAAACTTTTTAATCGTTATTAACGTAATAAAACGTAAAGCTTTAATTTTCAAATAATTAAATAATTTGTATTTTATTTTAACCGTAACCTTGTAACCGTTATTATTAAGTATAAATTAAATATCGATTATTTAAATAATAATTATATTAATAAATTATAAAAAGCCGTAACTTTTTTCGAACCGTCGGTCAGTTACTTTTTAACATTTTATATACGCCCGTATTATTTTTTAAATATAGTTAAATTATTTACGTTAATAATAAAAAGTTACTATATAACGATAAATCAAATTTCGTTCTTTATAACCATAATTTTTATAATATTACTTAATTACCGTAAATCGCTTTCGTTTCATATCGACAATTTTACGGCTACCGTATCGCTTATCCGCCTTACGCCATAAAATACCGTTCTAAATATAATATTTTAACGCCTCGGTTTTAAAAATGGTTTTTTTTTTTATTAAGGCTTTACGTAACCGATTAGGAAGGTTTAATATCGTAAGGAACCTAACGTACTTTTATAACTTTTTAAATTAGTTCTTAATAAAAACTTTTTATTTATCCGTTTTAATAAAAATTAAGGTTATACCGGTTAAAATAAGGTTAAGCCGAATAACGTTTAGTTAAATATTAATAAAATTATTAACTTTTTTTTTTATTAATCGTTTAATACGTTAAAGATTTTAGGTAACTTTCGGAATAAATTATCGACGGCTAAATTCTTTTTACTAAGAATATGCTTAATTTCGAAATCGAATATTTTTATCTAAACGATTTAATAAGTAAATATAGTTTTAAATAAAAAACTTAAGAAATTATTAATTTGAATTATTAATACCTTAACGTCGGTTTTTAATATAAATCGGATTCCGTAAATATAATTTCGGAATTTCTTTAAAACTTTAAAAATAATTTGATATTTTAGCTTATTAATATCGTAATTTAACTTAATACCCTTTTAAGTACCATTTTCGAAACGCGCGGAATATTTAATACTATTAATTATTTAACCAAAAATATTTTTAAACCCGTTTTTATTTACGTTTATTTTTATAATAATTTTGCTTATAATAAAATTATAATTTAAAATAATTAAAGTCGGAATAATAATAATTACTTTTTTTATATCTTTTATAATACGGTTTTAATTAAATCTTTAAACGAAAGGTTAATTTTTCCGGAATAAATATATAAGGGGTTCGGTTTTGATAGCGAAATATATAATAAAAATCCGGTAATAAATAATAATACTTAAAAAAACTTTAATTTCCGAAACGTTTTTATATGGCGGAATTTCCAGGATTTTTTTTACCTTAATTATATCCGGTCGCCGTTTATTCGTTTTGCAGAAAAATCCAATTATAACGGTTATTTCCTAATATTATTAAAACTTTTTTATATTAATCGATATATTAACAAGCTTATAATTAACAAAAATCTTATTTATGTTAACGATATGTTCGTATACGAATTACCGAATCCTTAAAAAAATCTTTTCGTCGTTATATTTTATTTTTAAACCTTTAATATCGACGTCGTCGATAAATAACCGGGTAATATTAAGCATTAAATCGTTAAAAATTCTTCTTATTACGCGGCAAAAATAAGCTATAAAGTTAATAAACTTTATAAGTATATTAATATATTTAAAAAGTTTTAAAGGTATCGCGAAAATAATAAAATCTTTACTGGCAGGGGTTAATATAATTTAATCGTAACCGGAAAAAAAGTTTATTAAGGTAATTAGCGAATATATAACAAAATCCGCGGAAAATTTATTATAATTTTCTGGCATAAAGGCATTTCGTAAGGTAATAACGTTTAATTTGGTAGCAAAATTAATTAGTTGCAGATTACCGTCCTTTTTTTTGATAAAGAACTAAGTATTCCTGTATGCGGTATAAAATTATTTGAATATTTTTTGTTAAATACGTATTTATAATATTTTAATTAATTTGTTTTTAAAATTAGCCGGTATTATTATGTTTTTAGTTTATTATGCTTTATAAGGAATTATCCGGATTTTATAATTTAACGTAATATTTAATTTAATTTTACCATAATTTTATTAATTTTAGGTTAAAATAACCTTTTTGTAAAAAAGTATTTTTTTAAATAAGGGTTTTTTAATACGGTTAAATTTGTTATTAAATTAATTAAAAATAACTTTAACTTTTTCCTTAGTAAGTTAAATACCTTATAATATGGTAATAAACCTAGGAAATAAAGTAACTAATAATATACCAGGTTCGTTAAGTTTTTTTTTATTCTAATTAATAATTTCTTAAACTTTTTTAAACTTTTTGGTTTTTTAATCTGGGTTTCCGGGTAGTATTAATCCGTCTGGTAACATATTATCCATTAAAATTATCTTTTTCTATTTCGGCTTATATATTATATTAATTTATACGGTCCGATTATTATTAATCTTTTATTATATTTCGTTTTATAATATTTTATATAAGGCGTATGCAAGTTTCTTATCGTTAAATTAGCCTAAAATAATGTTTCCGGGTTTTAATTTATTACTTATAATTTTTTAAATTATTTTAGGATTTTGATTAGCATATATATTATTAATCGAGAAAATATAAAAGCTTATAACGTATTCGTCCATATTTTTGTTTATAAGCTTGCTTTTACCAATAAAACGGCTTATTATTTTACCGGCTGTTTTTTTTTAGGTTTTTTATTAATACGGATATTGTATATAATTTTTCCAGCAAGGATTAAAAAGATAATAATTTTTAACGGATTAAATTTTAAGGTTTTTTTTATTACGTCCGGGTCCATATTTAACGTTATTTTCGATTTAACCATAAAGTTAAATCCTAATATTAATAATTACGTAACGTAATAGTTATTAACGACAAACAAAAAAATAATAATTAATCGGCTAATTAACTAAACGGATATTTCGATAATACTTTCGAACGGAATCCTTTTTTAAGAATTAAAGCCTATAAATAATATACGTATTTATCGTATAGTTAATTTATATCGCTTAACGTACGACGCAACGATAACGCTAAATTTAGTTCCGGTATCGATAATTTTATTAATTAAATTTTTGCCGTTTTTATAACCCATTTTAATTACCAGTTTAAATAACGGGGTAATATATTTAATTAGACTATATTACTGGATTAACAAAACTTTAGCTTTTTTCTAACTTTTTACTTTATAACCGATATCTATAATAAAAATTTTAAAAAGTTTTTTTATTTTTAAAAATTTTAATTTTCGTACTTTAACTTCGGTTATCTTAATTATTTCCGTATTTTTGCGATTAAATACCTTTAAAATCTTAATAGTTATAAAGTTTTTAAAAGTTTTTCCGAAATTTAGGCAAATTTCAATTAATTCGGACCAAATAATTTTAAACTTTTTTTTAAAGTTTTTTCGGATCTTCTTTTTCCAGAATTTAATTATATATTTATCAATTAAGCTTCCGTAAATAAGGATATTATCCGTTTAGGTAATGTCGTTTATTTAAAGGGTATTAATATTTATCCGAAAAATATTATTTCTTTAAACGTTAACTTTTATAATATAAAATACAAATTTTTTAAATATTAAATTATTATCGTTAATTTCGTATTTAATTTTTTTTTTTCCGCCTTTAAAATTATTTTCTTTATTTTTAAATCACTTGGCCATTATAACGCTGGTAAGTACCGTTAATTAATTAAAGTTATCGATTTTTAAAATTTGGATTTTTTCTAAATAATAAATACTTTTGTTTTTAACGGGATTACTTTATAATTAATTACGTAAAGGTGCCTTTTTATAAAACGGTTTTTTTTTATAATTAACGAAATAAGCTATATTAATCTTAATTACTTTGGTTTAATTAATATCGAACTTTTATCGATTTAGCTGTAAAATTATAATATACTTTTAAAGTTTAACTTAATTAATAATATCCGGATTAAGGCTGGTTAATTAATTATTAATACCCCGGAAAATATCGTTTTACCGATCAAAATACCGTATTTTTTCCTTAAATTAAATAAAAAAAGTTAATAAATTATAAATTTATTTTAAAATCTTTTTTTAAATTTAAATTTATTATTTAATCGCTTAACTTTTCAAAATTTAAAAAAATTAAATTATACTTAAGGTTACTTTATTTTTTAAAGTTTTAAAGAAAATAATATAGCCGTCGTCGGTAAGTAAAATTAATCCGGTAATTTTTATGTTAATATATAAACGGCATTTTTATATGTTATATTTAAGTTTTTAATAAAATTAATAAATACCTTAATTAAAATTGCCAAAACGTTTATTACGACCTTAATAACCGCCTCGGTAATCTTTTCGACCTCGGTATCTATTTCGTTCACTATAAAAATTTAATCGACTAAATTTATCCGGCTAAAAATTAATTATATTAATCGACGGATCGATACTATAATAGCATATCTAAAATACCTCTTATCTTAACAAAACGTAATATTATAATATCCGGGCTACTTTTCGGTTCCTTATCTTCTTTTTAAAAGTTTCGAAATTTTAAATTTATCGGGTTTAATTAATTTTTAAATTTTATAGCGCGTTCGTAATTTCCGATACCTAATCAGTCCGATTCGATAATAATTATCGTAAACGGGAATTTCCTAGTTACTATAATTTAAATTACTAAACCGAATAAAGCTAATCTTTATTTTTTTACTCAATATCAAAACGAACGCCTTCGTATTATCGCTTATATCCTTTATATCTAAAAAATACAACCTTATTTATAACCCAACTTTTAATTAATATAAACGCTTTATCGTAAGTTATTACGTATAAATTTTTAAGCTATATATTCGAGTTATTAATAATTCCTTCGAAATAACCGGTTAATAATTTTTTTAACAAATTTTTAATATATTCGTTTTTGTTAATTAATTACTTTTTTTACCTAACTTTTTTTTAAAATATTTTTTACCTTAACGGCATATTTTAAATAATAATCGTAAACCTAATTAAAATTATTCCGTTAAACTTGCTTAATTAAAATTCTTAATCGATTTTTAATAATCCGAATCTACTTTAAGTTTTATAATTTAAAAGTTTTTAAAACGATTTTAATTATATCGTTTTATTTAATTATTTTATTAATAATTACATTAATTCGGTTTTTTATATTATTATTATCGGTTCAAAATAATAATTTAATAAATATTTTAAATACCGTAAATTTGTATTTTTTATATAATTAAATAATCTTTTTAACTTAATCAATAACTCCGGTTTTTAAAAAATAAAGATCTGGATAAATTAACGAATTTAAAAAAATTATAATAAACGAAAACCTATTTATAATAAAAATAAAAAAACCGTATTCGGGTTAATCGGTTTATCCAAAAAATATAACGTTCGATATAAATATTACAAATTTTATAAATAACTTTAAAAAGTTTTGAATTAATATAATTTTTCGTCCTTTCGGTATATCGATAATAATTTTAAAAATTATTTATATACTTAAATCCTTACCAGATTTTAAAAATCCGATCGGATTATTATTATTCCGGGGTTTAACTTTATTAAGCTTACTATTATAAAGGTTTTTTATTAATCGGTATTAAACGATCGTATTTAAAATAAAATTTTAATCTTTCGTAAAATTAAAAAAGTTTAATATTAAAAATAATCCGTATTATAATTAAACTTAAATATTAATTTTAAAAAGTTTTAATAAATTTTTAAAAAACTTATTAAAATTTATCTTAAATTAATTAATATTATTAATTTTCGAATTATTTAAGTTATAAGGTATTATTTTAACGGGGGTATATTTAAATATAAAATAAATAACTATCCGTAATAATTATCTTAAATATATTTTTTTTTATCGGATTTAAAAAATAAATAACTTTTTTTTTATTAATCGTTTAAATAACCTTATTTTAATTAATATTACGTTATTAATTATTTAACCGTATTTTTTCTAACTTATTAATTAATATTTTTATTATTAACTTAAACGTTATAATATTTAAACTTAATAAAAAAAGTAAATTTTAAATAATACCGTTTAATAATAATTAAATAAAATATTACCTAATTAACGCCAAAAAGGTTTAAAATATATCGCGTAACGTTTTTTTTTTAATTCTTATATCGTATTAAAAAACGTTATTCCTTTTTTGATACTTTTTTTTTATACAAAATAAATAACTTTATAATCTTATTCCTTTTTTTATTCGTATTCGTTATTTTATTTATATCGTTAATTTTGTCGTCGTTATACTTATTTTAATTAATCCAAATTTTAATAATTACGTCGTTAACGACGTAATCTTAACTTTTTTAACCCTTATTAATTAAATCTTATAATTTATTTTGTTACGTAATTTTTTTATTAATATATATAATATTCTAAATTATATAATCGGTTTAAAACTTAAATAATTAATTTAAGTTCCGATACCGGTTACTATCCACGTTTATATTCCTTTACCGTTTTCCGAATAAAATTATATTTTTATATAAAATATCGTAATTAAATAATTTAACAACTTTTTTATTAATCGGAAAAAAGTCACGTCGTTATCGTAATTATTAATCGTTTACCGCAAATCGTTATCAAGTTTGCATAATCGTAATCATAATCGTAATCGCGCTTTTAATTAAAACCTTATCCCTTCCGTCTTATAATCGGAAATTAAAAGTTACCTCGGCAGCTAACTAAAGCTAATCTTCTCTTCTTAGCAGCTAGATAAAATGGAACGGGAAAAGTCGGTCCTGATCAGTACATAATCGAAAAACGTGTCACAAATAAACCCAGGATTCAAAAGATAATAAAGGCAATACAAACTGTATTCTGGTATTAAGACCAGTATAAAGCAAAACTATGGATAATAAATAATAATGTTCTCGGGGTTAAGCCCGGCAAAAAGAACCGCTAGAAATACATAAGGGCTGCTAACTAACCGATCAGCCAGGTCATATGTCCGACCCTGCACCCTGCTCCATTTCAATAATTATATTAAAGTTTTTTGCAATACATTAAAAAAATTTAACAATTCTTTTTAAAAAAGAATATTATAAATTTAATTAAATACTTTCTTAAAATCGATAAAGGTAATTATCGTAATAATAATAAAATTAAAATTTTAAAAATTAAAGCTTTAAAAGTTAGAATTAATACCTGTACCGATAACCGAATCAGAATTTTAAAAAGTTCGGAACTCAAAAAAAACCCCGGTTTATTTAACCTTTAAGCAAAAGAATATATTAATTCTTTTACCAAAGAATTCCGAATTATCGGGTTAAAAGATTAAATAAAACGATAAACCTAATTTATTTATACTTATAAATAAATACGATAACGTAATATAAACTTTTACTTATTTTTTTTAAAAAGGCGAAAAGATTTTGCGTTAAGTAAAATATAACATTTATTATACGTAATTAAATTTCAATTCAAAGATTTATAAATTTATACAAAGTTTACGTAATTAACGTCAAATTATTTTGGTCCGATACCGAAAAAGTTAAATATAACGGCTTAAATATTTTTTACAATCAAAAATAAGTATATTATTACGATATATACCTTTAAGCTAAAAGAAATATATATATATATATATATAATATAATTAACCGCAAATCCGTTATCCTTAAAAAAACCCGGACTTTATTTCGTAAAAAAGAAATTAACTTAATAAAAATAACGCCTTTCCGAAAAAAATAAATACCATCTTTAAGTATGCTTATTAATTTTTTTAAATGCCATATTAAAACAATTCGGGATTAAACTAAAAAAGGCCCAAAAATAATTAATCGAAAACCGATATATCTTTAAAAACAATATAAAAAATCCAATTAAAGCTTATGCGATAAAATTATTTAAGTATTTAAAATTATAAAAAAAATATAACCGAATTCCAATTATTTACGCGTTTATACCAAAATTTATATCCGGTATTCCGGATATTATATCCCTAACTTAAAAAACAAAATAATATTACCTTATACATAAACAAAGTTAACGATAAAACAAAATCTAAAAAAGCTAAATTAAATAATACGCCGAAAGTTATTACTACTTTATAAAACGACGGATATAATAATACGGATAACTAAAACGATACAGTGAACTAAATAAATTATAACCGTAATAACCGGCGATTCCAACGTTAAAAATCACCATAACGTAATCGAAAATTACCTGGATTCCGTTCGTATAATTCGAACTTTAGCGTTTATTTAAAAAGTTATCGAAAACAAAAATAAAGGTACAAAAAATCACGTTTTCTTTAACACCTTAAACGCAAAAAACATTTAAATTACCCAAACCGCGAAATATTTTAACGACGTTTCGAATAATACCGTAAATTTAACCAAAAAATCCGACGCCAAAATAAAACCTATACGTTTTTTAACGAAAAATTTGTATAAAAATAGGAAAAACATATTAAAAATTACTAATTTACCTTATAAGCTAACGGTTACATTTATTTTAACAAAAACAAATTTAAATTAAAACCTAATTACGAAAAAAGCTGGATATATTTTGAGAAAAACGATATCGATAATATTTATTTTGTATATTTTAAGAAACCTAACGAAACGTTAAATATCAAAAGCGCCAAAAAAGATTTATTTATATAAAAGGTATAATATTGTATACGGCATAATCGCTTTCCTTAATTCCTATACCTAAAAAAATACTTAACTAAAAAACTAATAATATTCAAAACGGTCCGATTAATAAATTTTTCCACGCCGACTCCAAAAACTACTAACGTTAATAAAACCGTATATCTTGTCTTTAATAACAAATAAATAATTAAATCTAAATTAAAACCGGCGTTAAAAAATTACATATAATAAAAAACGTCATACTTAAAAATAAGCGTTAAAATCGACGTTAACGTACAACCAGTTAATATCTGCATAAATATAAACAACTTTTTAAGTATCTTTAACCGAAAATAAATAATTATTTAAACCAAAGACCTTAAATTTTCCAAAATAAACTTTATTTAAGTTTAAAATATTAATTGGAAAATTTTTATCGATACCTAAATCAAATTCGATTTTTATATCCGAAAATAAGTTAAAAATATATAAATTAACGGCTATTTTATTATCAAGGTTAACATAATCGCCGGCCTTGGGCCAAAAATATTATTAAATACCGAACTTTTATTCTAATACGGTATTAAAATTAACTTGGTTAAAAACAAATTATACTTTCCGATTAAAGTTTAATATAAAGGTAAAAGAAAAACCTTTAAAACTTAGCCGTTAAAAAATTATAACTACCTATATAATAATAATTCCTACCATAATTATAACTTTTATTAACGTAAATTACGCCGATTTATTTAAACCGATAGATAAAAACAACCGTATAATATAGCCGTTATATATAATAACGAACCATTTAAACGTATTTAACCTTATTACCGATAAATTTAATTAAAAAAAGGGTATTTTTTATAATATTAAAGCATAACCTTTCGTAATTAAAAAAACGAAAATATTGGTGTTATATATAATTTCGATAATAACGTGAAAACTTAATTAATTAATTGGCATAATATCGATTAATATTGGAAAACCGGTATAACTCGAATCAAAGAGGCCAAGATAATTAAAAAGCTTTATTTTTTAATAACACAAAGCGATAAAAATATAAAAATAACCGAACGTTTAAATACGAACCTTTATATCTTATTATACGGTATTAGGAAATTAATGGACGTTTCGTTTATTAAATTTAAGGTCGAAATAATTATCCTATGTAGCAACCTTACGATCAGTAACCAAATACGTTACTTAATCGATAGCTTTAATATATTCAAGAATAAAGTCGTTATATTTATACCATGAAAATATAGAATACGTATCGATTTTATAGATATATAAGAAAAATAATTAAACCCAGTTAAAATATATTTATTAAGCGTTAAGGACAGTTAATCTTTTAATTGAAAATACGATTAATTCCATACTTAAAATTCTTTTTAAATATAAACTTACCCTTATAATAATCCTGGTTTTCGTTATATAAAAAAAACCAGATATTAAATAATAAAAAGCTTACTTGATAGCTGATTTTAAACCTTTAAAGAAAATGACCGTTTTTAATATATACCTTTTACTTAACTAAAAAGATATTATAAACGAGATAATTAATAAGATATAATGTAATTCCTTTAACGTATTTAGCTTTATTTTAATTATTAATACGGACGAAATATCGAAACCGTATAATAAATAATAATTTTTAAGAATTAAAAAAGTTTAATATTATATTAATAAAATTTCGTAATTTCGCCGTTTTTAATTATCGATTTATAGATAAGTAGTTTTTTTTACATAAGCACTTTATATATATATATATATTAACGATATCGTTATTTTCAACCTAAATATTAAAAAGTATTTAAAGTATTTACGTATCGTATTAAATATATATAATAAGATACGGGTTTATATTAACGCAAAAAGATTATTTCTTACTTTTTCTTTAATCCGTTTATTAAGTTATAACGTTAACAAAAATAAGATATCTAATAATATTATATATTTACTATTTAATATATACGTTATAAAACGTTGGATAAGAAAA
>QJOA01000454.1:0-53545 GCA_004155915.1 Monosporascus sp. CRB-9-2
ATTTTACGGATAAATACGATAAAAAAAAAAATACGGCCGTTAATTATTTTTTCAAATACTATTAATTTATTATCCTTTTTATTTAAATTTTACGTCCCGTTTTCGTAACGGATAAAATTAATTAAATTAATATTTTACGGAATATTTTCGATTCGTACTTTAATCGGTATTTTGTTAATAATAATAATAAAAAAGTTTAATTACTTTAACGGAATTAAAATTAATTTTTTTAAGCTTTAATTGTAAATAAATTTATCATTTTTCGTAATAAAGTATCCGTAATAATATTTTTTTTATTAAGTTAATATTAAAAAATAATATTAAAATTAAAACAAAATCGGTTTATCGGATTTAACGTTTAAAAAAATGCCTTTATTTATAAAATTTAATAAAATTTAATAATCGATAATAATAAAAAAATACTATTTTTAAAATTTTAAGTAATAATATTTAAAAGTTTAAATTATAATAAATAACTTTCGGGTTTAAATAAAATACACCTTTTTTATTAAGATTATAATTTTCGAAAAATATTTTATAGGTTTTTATTTATTATTTTTTTATTATTACTAAATAATATTTTTAATTACGTTATAAAATACGTTTATTTTTATTTTAATCGGTCGGTTAAATTAAAAAAAAGGTAAAAATTAAAATTTCGTAAACAAATTATTTTATTTTTTCGAAAATTTATTTTTATTCGGATTTTATTTTAAAAAAGCATTTTTTTAATAAATAATTTAATAATTTAATTATACCGTTTTTATAATAATAAAATATTCGTATATAATTATAAAATTTTATAAATAAACGGATTATAATATAATTATTAAACTTTTGAAATTTTTATGTTTAAATTATTTTAATTTTAATTAAGGCGATAAAAATATTTACGTTTATCTTTATAACGATATTAAGGTAATTTATTTTTTTAACGTTAAATCGGAATTTTTTAATATTCTTTTAAAGGTTAATTTTATATAACCGATAAATAATATTTTTATAATATTTTTAATATTTTTATTAAGGCCGGAATAAATTAATACGTTATTAACGTACGTATTTATATAGTAATTAAAAAATTTATATAATTAAATATTATTAAACGATTATTATTATATAAACTTTATTTTAAATTTAAATAAAAATATTTTCTATTAAAACGTTTTCTAACGGGTTTAAAATATTATTAAATATTTTAATTTAATAACGATATAAAATGTATAAAACGTTTAAATAATATCGATTTTAATAAAACGTTTAATATTTTAATAATTAAATATAATAACGTTAAATACAAAGGTTAAAATAAAGTAATTTTTTAATTATTAATTTTTCTAACGGTAATTAATATAAAACTAACGTTTCGACGAATATAGTTTTAAGGTAAATAAAATTGAGATAATATTTTTTTATATATATAATTCGATACAATCCATTTGTAATAATTTATTTATTATTTCTTTTTTTAATAAAAGATATTAAACGAACGTCCGGTAAATTAAAGGTTCGAAAACGGATATCGATTAATTAAGTTTTAAAATTATATTATAACCGGATCGAGAGTTTAAAAAAATATTAATTTCTTTTTTCGAAAAGAATTTTTTTAAATAAGTCAAAAGTTTTAATAAAAATTTCCAAATTCGTTTTACGTATTCCCGATTTTTATTTTCAAAAAAGGAGATTTTTTAACCGTTATATATTTTTTATTTTTATAACGCGGTTACCGTCATAACGTTCAACTTCTTATTTTAAAAAAAAAAAAAATTTTCAAGGTAATAAAAATTTAATTTATCGTTTCGTACGAAAGTTAGTTTTTAATTTATTCGTTAACGAAACGATCATTATATTATTTTTAACAATTTTTATAACGAAAATAATTAGCTTAATATTATATATATCCAATATATCTTTTTTATTTATTATATTTAACGGAATAATAAATACGAATATTAAAATAAAATCGTTTTCGGGTTTTTTCTATAAACGTTAAAAAATTTAATATTATTTATCGGCCTTTTTTATAACGTAATTATGGCGGTAAACGTTTTCCTAGACTTTAGGGTCGATGTTACGGCCAGCGAAATATAGCATGATAGCTAGTTTATTGGCGCTATAAACAAAGATTCTAAGCTGAAGAAAAGAAGGAAGGAAAGGCAGAATCGCGAAATACGTAAAGATCTACAAATGTCCCCACTCTTTGTATGGCAGCTGTCAGTCCGATATAACGGTTGCCAGCCTTATAATTTGATCCTGGTGGCGGCTGCCGTTATATTACCCCTTCTTAAAAACTTGTATACGATTAAAAAAATATACAAATCTTTGTCAGTTATAGGTACCGTTTTTTCCTTGTTAATCCGGTTCTTACTTTTGCGGCCTTATTGTTATCGGGGTGGTCTTCGTTAATCTCGTCGGCCGCCGCTACGTATATCTATTTTTATAAGCGGACCGATAATCCAGGTATTTCAGGATGTTCCGTATAAAACCGTTTTACTACGATCGGTACGTTTTTAAAGTTAGTTACGGAATATTATATTTCGTCGGAATTGCAATTTTTTTATTTGGCCTGATATTATAGCTTTTTATAACGCCCGTTAAGTTTTAACTGTTCGATTTATTTTATTTCGAATTTTGGTTTACCGTTAATTTTTTTAAATAACGATAATATTTGGATTTATTAAAGTAACGGGTTATCGTCGGCTTTACGTAATCGATTAACGTAAAATAAGTTAATTATTTTATAGTTCGGCGGTAAATCGAAAACGAAATTATATTTACGTTTTTTTATAACTTTAAAAAATTTTATTTATTATAAATTTAAATAAATAATCGGTATTTACGTCGTAAAGCCTTTTTTATAAAGGAAAATTTTATTACCGATTTTAAAATCGGCTAGGTAACGTTTTTTATTAACTTATACTTTTTAACGTTTTTACGTTTTTAACGTAATTTTCCTTATAAACGTTTAAACGTTTTTAATTTGTTTAATAATTATTAATACTTATTACGTTAGTTCGGTTTTTACCTTTATTATATTTAAATCCAGCAATAATAAATTCCGGATATTTTTGTTTAATATAATTTTTAACGGGATTATATTAATCGATAAATATTATAATAAATTATGCGCGAAATTTAATGCCGGTATATATACGTTTTAATCGTTTTAATATTTATCGATATAAAAACGTAAACGTTAATCCAGTTTTTAGTTCGTAAATTCGATAATTTTTTAAGTTTATAGGTATAAAACGTTTCCGTAACGATATTTTATATCAATAAGTTCGTTTAATTTCGTTAAAAATTAAAAAATAAATTATTTTACGTTATTATTAATCCAGATAATAAGTATTTTAAGGAAACGATATAAATATCGATAATATCGGTTAATTAAGGTTTCGACGGTATTAATTTTTTTATTTAGTAAGGTTATTATAATTTTACTAAGTTTGTCGATAAACGCTTATATATAATTATAACCGTAACGGTTTTTTGGTATATTTTTTCTGTCGACGGCGACGTAATTCTAAACATTATTCGGAATAAGAAAAAGGTAAAAAAGTTCCGGGGTTTTATTTCGAAACGTTTTATTCCGACGGTAATCGTAATAGTTTCGAATATATTATCGGATATTTTACTTAAACCGGGGCCAAATATATTTCCGTATTAATATTTTAATTACTTTATTTTGGTTAAGGTACGTAAATATTTTAAATACGTAAGCTTTACGGATTAATACGGTACGAAAAAAAAGGCGACCGTTAATTATTTTTTCGGGTATTATTAATTTGTTATTTTTTTTGCCTAAATTTTATATTTCGTTTTCGTAACGGATAAGGTTAATTAAGTTAATATTTTATAAGATATTTTCGATTTATACTTTAATCGGCATTTCGTTAATGGTAACGATAAAAAAGTTTAATTATTTTAGCAAAATTAAGGTTTAAAATTTTTTTTTTCGGGCTTTAATTATAAGCAAATCCACCGTTTTTCGTAATAAGGTATCCGCGGTAACATTTTTTTTACCAGGTCGATATTAAAAAATAATATCGAAATTAAAATAAAAATCGGCTTATCGGATTTAACGCGTAAAAAAAACGCGTTTATTTGCAAAATATAATAAGATTTAATAATCGGTAATAACAAAAAACTTTTATCTTTAAAGTTTAAGGCAGTAATGTTCGAAGGTTTGGATTACGGTAAGCAATTTTCGGTCCTAAATAGGATACGCCTTTTTTGTTAAGGTTATAATTTTCGAAAAATATTTTACGGGTTTTTATTCGTTATTTTTTTATTATTATTAAATAATATTTTTAGTTACGTTACGGGATACGTTTATTTTTATTTTAGTCGGTCGGTTAGGTCGAAAAAAGGTTAGGATTAAAGTTTCGTAAACGAATCGTTTTATTTTTTCGAAAACCCTTTTTTGTTCGGGTTTTATTATAAAAAAAGCATCTTTTTTTAATAAACGGTTTAATAATTTGGTTATGCCGTTTTTATAATAATAAAATATTTATACGTAATTATAAAGTTTTATAAATAAACGGATTATAATACGGTTATTAAAGTCCTTAAACTTTTATTTTTGGATTGCCTTAATTTTAATTAGGTCGATAAAAATATTTACGCTTATTTTTATAATAATACCGAAATAATCCATTTTTTTAACGTTAAACCGGAACTTTTTAATATTTCCTTAAAGGTTAACCTTATATAACCGGTAAATAATTTCTTTATAATATTTTCAATATTTTTTTTTCGGGCCGGAATAAATTAGTACGTCGTCGGCGTAAACGTTTACGTAATAATCGAAAAACTTATGTAATTAAATATTAATAAATAATTATTATTAAACAAAATTTATTTTTAATTTAAATGGAAATATTTTTTATTAAAACGTTTTTTAATAAGTTTTAAATATTATTAAATATTTTAACTTAATAATAATACGAAATTTATAAAACGTTTAAATAATATCGATTTTAATAAAACGTTTAACGTTTTGGTAATTAAATATAATACCGTTAAATAAAAGGGTTAAAATAAAGCGATCTTTTAAATATTGGTTTTTTTAACGGTAATCGATATAAAACCGGCGTTCCGACGAATAAGATTTTGGGGCAAACAGGATTAGGGCGGTATCCTTTTATATATATAATTTAATAAAATCCATTTTTAATAATTTATTTACTATTTTTTTTTAACGGGAAATATTAAATAAGCGTCTTATAAATAAGGGGTCCAAAGGCGGGTATCGGCCGGTCGAATTCCAAAATTACGTTATAGCTAAATCGGAAGTTTAAAAAAATGTTAACTTTTTTTTTTGAAAAAAATCTTTCCAAGTAAGCGAAAAGTTTTAATAAAAGCTTCCGAACTCGTTTTACGTATTTCGGATCCTTATTTTCGGGAAAAGGGATTTTTTGGTCGTTATATATTTTCCAATTTTTTAAGGCGGTTATTATTATAACGTTTAGTTTTTTATTTTTAAAAGGAATAATTTTTTAAAATAACGGTTATTTATTTTATCGTTTTATATAAAAGTTTATTTTTAATTTATTCGTTAATAAAGCGATAATTATATTATTTTTAATAATTTTTATAACGGAAATGGTTAATTTAATATTATATACGTTCGGTATATCTTTTTCGTTTATTATATTTAACGAAATAATAGGTACGGATATTAAAGTAAAATCGTTTTCGGGTTTTCTTTATAAACGTCGAAGGATTTGGTATTATTTATCGGCCTTTTCCATAACGCGGTTACGGCAATAAACGTTTTCCTAAACTTTAAGGTTAACGTATCCGTTTAGTTAATATCGGGCTAGGAGTTTAATCGCCGGTAAGAACTTAACTAAAGTTAGTAAGTTATTAAGCTAAATAATATTTTTGTTTTTGCAATTTAGTAATAAGTTATATTTTTTTATTTAATCGAAACCGATAAAAATATCGTATTTAATATCCGTAATTTAAAAAACCTAATCGGGAAAATATCGTTCGTTAATTTCGAATGTTATAATTATTTAAGCTTTTATTTAGCCGGCGGATTATTTCCGGTAATCCTATAATTAAATTAATTATTTTAACCGGATAATATAAACTTATAATCGTTTTTTTATTTACTTAACGAAAAGGGGTTAACGGAAAGTCGGATTTATGTTCCGGTATTATAAAAAATAATAATACGTAAGTTAATTTTATTTATTTAAATTTACGTAATTTTAATAAAAGTTTTGCATTTTTTAAGGTTGTTTATTTCCGTTATTATTAATATAAAAAGGATTATTAAGGAATTTTTTAACGGTTTTATTTTTTTTCCGATTTATCGGAATTAAACGAATTATTTATTATTTTTACCGCAGTAACCTTTTTTTTGTCGGGGTAATCGTTAGCCTTATATCCCGTTTTGCCATAATTAAAGTACGTGCCGGTTTTTTAATAAACTTTTTTCTTAGCTTCCGATAAAGGCTTACCGGGATTACTCGAAATTCTCGATTTGCCGGGATTATTATTCGAACGGGGTTTTTTATTTTTATTTTTCGGTTTATTAAGGTCGTATAATCAGGGCTTACGTTTTTGTTGGCGTTTTTTATAAGCAAACTGGTTATTATAAATAATTATAATAATGCGGTTATAAAATTTTTCGTAAATAACGTCGGGATTACGGTTATTTTTAAAAAAATATAAGTTAAAATTTGGAAAAATATGTTTTTATAAAACTTACTTTTATTTATCCTTAATAATTTTAACTTTCTGGGCGAAAACGTTAAATTTAAAGATAAAATCGTAAATATTTTAATTTTTACCGGGCTTAAAGGTAAAAATACGGAAAATTTTTTTAATAACGGAAGCTTAATTTAAGTCGTAATACGATAATTTTAGCACTTAAATTATTTCAGTTACGCAAAAAGAAAGTTACGTAATCGATCGGTAACGAATTTTAATTACTTATTCGGCCTTTTTTTCCAAAAGGTTTATTAAATAAATTATATAAGTTTTTTTATTTCGAAAAGTTGGTTTATTTATTTCGAACTTATTTACGACTTTACGAACTTAAGCGTTAAATTTAATTTTGTTACCGTTAAACTTGGTTAAGTTATTAACGTAAGTTTTTTTTTTCGGTTATAATTAAAATTCGCGGTATTAACTTTTACAAATTTGCAAAAAACGGGCCATATTGTTATATTAATAGGACGAAACGTACTGGTATTACCGAAAACGCTATTAATTATGTTTTTTCGGCAAGGGCGGTCGGCGTCGTCGAAAGGAATAAGGGAAAAATGGCTTTATTTGGCCTAAAAACGAGCAACTTCGTTACGGAGTTTTTGGAGTTTTCCTTAAATATTTTGGTTATCGTTAGCCATCTCGTCGATCAGCTGCCTATCGGGGTCGGTTTCTAGGTAGCTATAATCTTGGTTTTGGTTTAATAAACCCTTTATTTTTACGGATTCGGTTTCGTTTTACGGTACGTTATTTTCTGCATTCTGGTTTAGGTCTTAAAGAAGCACTTTATCTTTTATATTCTCAATTTTACCTTTAATTAATCTAAATCGTTTTAAACGTCGACTAGTTAATAAGTAATTTTTCCTAATAAATATTTAATTTTAATACTAATTGGTCTAAATTTTAAGTCTGGTTTAGGACGCGTTATATTTCGTCGTTACGTATCGACGTAAAAGAAATATGGTACCTTATTTATTAATCGTTAAGCCAGCAAGGAAGGGAAAAAGCTTAAAATAATATTACGGCCAGCGAAATATAACATAATAGTTAATTTATTGGCGTTATGAACGAAGATTCTAAGCTGAAAAAAAGAAGAAAGGAAAGGCAAAGTTGCGAAATGCGTAAAGATTTACAAATGTCCCCACTCTTTATATGGCAGCTGTCAGTCCGATGTGACGGTTGCCAGCCTCATGGTTTGATCCTGGTGGCGGCTGCCGTCACAGTCGACGTGTCCGTCCAGCAGGCGTCGGGTTAGGAGTTTAATCGCCGATAAGAACTTAACCAAAACTAAAAAGTTATCGAGTTAAACAATATTTTTATTTTTATAATCTAATAATAAATTATATTTTTCCATTTAATTAAAACCATTAAAAATATTATATCCAGTATTTATAATTTAAAAAATTTAATCGAAAAAACGTTTTCCGTTAATTTCGAATATTATAATTATTTAAGTTTTTATTTAACCGGCAAGTTATTTCCGGTAATTTTATAACTAAATTAAATTTTTTAACCAGATAATACAAACTTATAATCTTTTTTTCGCTTATTTAATAAAAATAAAAATTTAACGAAAAGTTAAATTTATATTCCGGTATTACACAAAACGGTAATATGTAAGTTAATTTTATTTACTTAAATTTGCATAATTTTAATAAAAATTTTACCTTTTTTAAGGTTATTTATTTTTATTATTATTAATATAAAAAGGATTATTTAAAAATATTTTAACGGTTTTATTTTTTTTCGATTTATTAAAATTAAATAAATTATTTATTATTTTTACCGTTATAACCTTTTTTTTTGTTAAGGTAATCGCTAACCTTATATCCCGTTTTACTATAATTAAAATACGTATTAATCTTTTAATAAACCTTTTTTTTAGCTTTTAATAAAAGCTTGCCGGTATTGCCCAAAATTTTTAATTTGCCGGGATTATTATTTAAATAAAGTTTTTTATTTTTATTTTTTAATTTATTAAGGTCGTATAATTAAAGTTTACGCTTTTATTAACGTTTTTTATAAGCAAACTGGTTATTATAAACGGTTATAATAACGTAATTATAAAACTTTTCGTAAATAACGTTAAAATTACGATTATTTTTAAAAAGATATAAGTTAAAATTTAAAAGAATAAATTTTTATAAAATTTGCTTTTATTCGTTTTTGGCAATTTTGGCCTTTTAAGCGAAAACGTTAAATTTAAAAATAAAATCGTAAATATTTTAATTTTTACCGGGCTTAAAAACGAAAGTACGAAAAGTTTTTTAATAACGTAAATTTAATTCGGGTTATAATACGATAATTTTAATACCTAAATTATTTCGATTACTGAAATGGAGCAGGGTGCAGGGTCGGACACATAGCCTGACTAATCGATTAGTCAGTACCCTCTATGTATTTCTAGCGGTTCTTTTCGCCGGGCTTAACCCCGAGAATATTACCACTTATCGTTCATAGTTTTGCTTTTGGACTGGTCTTAATACCAGAATACAGTTTGCGTTGTCTTTATTATCTTTTGAACCTTAAGCTTATTCGTAATACGCTTTTCGATTATGTACTGATTAGGACCGATTTTCCCCGTCCTAATTTATTTGGCTGCTAAGGAAAGGAGATTGGTTTTAATTAGCTGCCGAGGTAATTTTCGATTTCCGATTCTAAAACGGAAAGGATAAAGTTTTAATTAAAAGCGCGATTATAATTATAATTATAATTACGATTATACAAACCTAATAACGATTTACGGTAAACGATTAATAATTACGATAACGACGTAACCTTTTTCCGATTAGTAAAAAAGTTATTAAATTATTTAATTCCGATACTTTATATAAAGATATAGCTTTATTCGGAAAACGGTAAAAAAGTATAAACGCGGACGGTAACCGGTATTAAAACCTGGCTTAATTACCTAAGTTTTAAACCGATTATATAATTCAGAATATTATACGCATTAATAGGAAGATTACGTAATAAAACAAATTATAAAATTTGATTAATAAAGACTAAAAAAGCCAAAACTACGTTGCTAGTAACGTAATTATTAGGATTTGAATTAATTAAAACAAATATAACGATAACAAAATTAACGATATAGATAAGATAACGAATTAAAAAAAAAAAAATAAAGCTATAAAACTATTTATTTTGCATACGAAAAAAAATATCGAAAAAGAAATAACGTTTTCTAATACGATATAGAAATTAGGAAAAAAACGTTATACGATATATTCTAAACCTTTTTGGCGCTAATCGGGCAATATCCTATCTGGTTATTATTAAGCGGTATTATTTAGGATTTACTTTTTTTATTAAGTTTAAATATTATAACGTTTAGGTTAGCAATAAAAATATTAATTAATAAATTAAAGAAAATGTAATTAAACAACTAACGATCTAATATTAATTAAAATAAAATTATTTACTTTTTAAATCCGATAAAAAAAATATATCCAAAATATTAATTACGGACAGTTATTTATCTTATGCCTGGATATACCCCCGTTAAAACAATATTTTATAACCTAAATAATTTAAAAATTAATAACATTAATTAATTTAAAATAAGCTTTAATAAGTTTTTTAAAAGTTTATTAAAACTTTTTAAAATTATTATTCAGGTTTAATTATAATACGGATTACTTCCAGTACTAAACTTCCTTAATTTTATGAAAAATTAAAACCTTACCTTAAACACAACCGCCTAATACCGATTAATAAAAAACCCCTACAACAGTAAACCTAATAAAGCTAAACCCCGGAATAATAATAATTCGATCGGATCCCCAAAATCTGTTAAGGACTTAAGCACATAAATAATCCCTAAAATTATTATCAAAATATCGAAAAAACGAGAAATTTTATAAAAGCACGAATCTTTAGAATTATCCATAAAACTTGCAATATTTATACCGGACGTTACACTTTTCGGACAAACAGATTAACCCGAATACGGTTTCCTTATATTTATTATAAATAGGTTTTCGTCTTTTATAATTTTTCCAAATCCGTTAACCTACCCGGATCTTCGCTTTTCAAAAACCGAAATTACCGATTAAGTTAAAGGGATTACCCGATTATATAAAAAATATAAGCTTACGGAATTTAAAATATTTGCCGAATTATTATTCTGGACTGATAACAATAACATAAAGAACTAAATCAAAGTAACTATTAATAAAGTAACTAAATAAAACGACGTAATTAAAATCGTTTTAAAAACTTTCAAATTATAAAACCCAAAATAGATTCGGATTACTAAAAATCGACTAAAAACTTTAACTAAATAAACTTAACGGAATAACCTTAATCAGGTTTACGATTATTACCTAAAGCATGCCGTTAAAATAAAAAACGTTTTGGAAAAAATTAAACAAAAAAAGCAGTTAGTTAACAAAAACGAATATATTAAAAACTTATTTAAAAAATTATTAACCGGTTATTTCGAAAAAATTATTAATAATTTGAATATATAACTTAAAAACCTATACGCAACAACTTATAACAAAGTTTTTATATTAATTAAAAGCTAAGCTATAAATAAAGCTGTATTTTTTAAATATAAAAAACGTAAGCGATAATATGAAAGCGTCCGTTTCGATATCGAGCAAAAAAATAAGGATCGGCTTTATTCGGCCCAGCAACTCAAATAACAACGACCAAAAAGTCCCCGTCCACGATAATTATTATCAAGCCGAATTAATCAGGTATCGGAAATTACGAACGCGTTATAAAATTTAAAAATTAACTAAGCCCGATAAATCCAGAACCTTAAGGCTTTTAAAAACGAAATAAAGAACCAAAAAACAAGCCGGATATTACAATATTACGTTCCGCCAGGACATAAAACACCTTAAATATATAACTATGGTACCGATCCGTTAATTAATACAGTTAATTTTCAGCCGGATAAATTTAGTTAATTAAATCCTTACCGTAAACGCGGTAAATACCGAGGTCGAAAAGGTTACCAAAACGGTTATCAAAATCGTAATAAACGCTTTAACAACTTTAATTAAATTATTTATTAATTTTGTTAAAAGTTTAAACATAATATGTAAAAATACCGCCTATTTGTTAACATAAAAATTATAAAACTAGTTTTACTTATTAACGACGGTTATATCATTTTTTTTAAAATTCTAAAAAATAAGGTTACTTTAAATATAATTTAATTTTTTTAAATCTTAAAAAATTAAGCAATCGAATAACAAATTTTAATTTAAAAAAAGATTTCAAAATAGATTTATAATTTACTAACCTTTCCTGCCCGATTTAAAAAAAAATGCGGTACTTTAATCGGCGAGACGACATTTTCCGAAATATTAACAGTTAATTAATTAACCCTAATCCGGATATTACCAGTTAAGCTAAACCTTAAAAACATATTACGATTTTACAGCCAAATTAACAAAAATCCGATATTAATTAAAAAAAGTAACCGAAATTAATATAATTTATTTCGTCGACCATAAAGGAAAACCGTTTTATAAAAAAGCATCTTTACGCAAATAGTTATAAAGTAACCCCGTTAAAAATAAAGGTACCCGCTATTTAAAGGAAATCCGAGACTTAAAAATCAACAATTTTAATTAATTAACGGTACTTATTAACGTTATAATAACTAAGCGATTTAAAAATAAGGAAAATAATTTTAAAGGTACAAAAGAAAAATAAGATTAAATACGAAATTAACGATAATAACTTAATATTTAAGAAATTTATATTTTATAATATAAAAGTCGGCGTTTAAATAAATAATATCCTTTAAATAAATAATAATACCCCTTAAACAAACGATATTATTTAAACCGATAACATCCTCATTTATAAAAGCTTAATCGATAAGTATAGAATCAAATTCTGGAAAAAAAAATCCGAAAAAATTTTAAGAAAAAGTTTAAAATTATTTGGTCCAAATTAATCGAAATTTGCCCAGATTTCGGAAAAGCTTTTAAGAACTTTATGGTTATTAAAACTTTAAAGGCATTTAGTTGCAAAAATACGGAAACGATTAAAATAACCGAAGTTAAAGTGCAAAAATCAAAACCTTTAAAAATAAAAAAAACCTTTAAAATTTTTATTATAAATATCGGTTATAAAGTAAAAAGTTAAAAAAAAGCCAGAATTTTGTTAATTTAATAATGCAGCCCAGTTAAATATATTACCTTATTATTCAGACTACCAATTAAAGTAAGTTATAAAGGCGGCAAAAATTTAATTAATAAAGTTATTAATACTGGAATTAAATTTAACGTTATCGTCACGTCGTACGTCAAATGATATAAACTAACTATACGACAAATACGCGTATCGTTTATAAACTTTAACTTTTAAAAGAAAACTTCGTTCGAAAGTATTATCGAAACACCCGTCTAGCTAGCTGGCCGATTAATTATTATTCCCTTATTTATCGTCAATAACTATTACGTTACGTAGCTACTAATATTAAAACTTAATTTTATAACCAAATCGAAAATAACGTTAAACATAAACCCGGACGTAATAAAAAAAACCTTAAAGTTTAACCCGTTAAAAATTATTTTCTCTTTAATTTTTACTGGAAAAATTACGTATAATATCCGTACTAATAAGGAACTTTAAAAAAAAAAACAGCCAGTAAAACAGTAAGCCGCTTTATTAACGAAAGCAGGCCTATAAGCAAAAATATAAACGAATACGTTACAAGTTTTTACGTTTTCTCGATTAATAATATATATATTAATCAAAACCCTAAAATAATTTAAAAGGTTATAAATAATAAGCTGGAACCCGGAAATATTATTTTAGGTTAATTTAACGACGGAAAATTTACATATACCTTATATGAAATACTATAAAACGAAATACAGCAAAAGATCAACAATAATCGGATAATATAAATCAATACGATATATAAACCGAAAAAAAAAAATGGTCCTAGTTAATAATATGCCACCAAACGGATCAATACCACCCAAAAACCCGGACTAAAAAGCTAAAAAGCTTAAAAAGGCCTAGGAAGTTATTAATCAAAATAAAAAGAAATTTGATAAACCTGGTATACTATTAATTGCCCTATTTCTTAGGTTTACTACCATATTACGAGGTACTCAATTTACTGAGGAAAAAATTAAAGCTATTTTTAATTAACTTAATAACAAATTTAATTACATTAAAAAGGCCTTATTTAAAAAGATACTTTTTTACAAAAAGATTACCTTAATCTGAAATTAATAAAATTATGGAAAAATTAAATCGAATATCGTACCAAATTATAAAATCCGGATAATCCTTTACAAAATATAATAAACCAAAGGTATAACAGTACCTACTAATCTCAAAAATAAACTAATCGATATATTACGAATACGTATCCAATAAAGAATATTCGAACAATTTTACGCCGCGTATAGGAATGCTTGGTTCCTTATCGAAAAAAAACGGTAACTTACGACTAATTAATTCTGCTACCAAACTGAACGTTATTACTTTGCAAGATGCCTTTATGCCAGAAAATTACGACAAGTTCTCCGCGGATTTTGCTATATATTCGCTAGTTACTTTGGTGGACTTCTTTTCCGGCTACAATCAGGTTACATTAACCCCTACCAACAAAAGTTTTACCACTTTCGCAATACCTATAAGATAGTGGCATAGCGACCGAAGCCATACTTCCCTCAAGGTTGGCCTAGTTGGCCCAAATATAAGGCCTCGATCGTTAAGTAGGAAAAGGAGGATAAGGCACAAAAGGAAAAAAAGAAAGCTAAATAACGCAAAAATTTAACTAAATGCAAAGAACGAAGTCTTAAGTTAAAAAAGTTGGAAAATAAGCCGTGTAAGCGGTAACTAAATTAATTAATAAGTTTTTGTTGGCAATTAGTGCTTTTAGGTGCTGCAGGCTGATGGGCTTTGTTCAGGCTAGGCAGCAGAATGCTGCCTGGGACAGCCTTTGTCCACTGATGATCCTTTGTCACCTAATCGTGTATGTAAGGACGATTGCCTACGGATTAGATTAGTCCTTTCCTAGAACTTAGAGAACCAATATAGAGCAATTACGCCAGATTTTTGCATTCGATCACTGTGACTATTAACATGGTAGCATTTTCTGGTTAATTGGTAACCGTAACACGTTATACGAAGTGGTTAATTATAGATTTAAGAGCTAAGTTAATAAAAGAAAGTACGAAATTTAAAAGAAAGCCGTTTAATTAACGATTTAAAAAAAAGTTAAATAGTAGTTAACGATAGTAAAAGAACGCAAAATTTTTGGGAAGTTTTTTGTTAAGCAAATTAGTAACTTATCCGATAACGGCTTTGTTTTTAAAGGACGGAAATATATAAACGATAACCTTTTTTTTTTCCTTATTCCGGACCTTTATGCAATTAGGAGGTTCCTTAAGATGAAAAATTTTATAATAAGGGAAAGTAGGCGGAAAAATACGAGGTATTTTTAATAAAAGATAACCCGTCGCTTTAATAATAAAGGTTAAAGGCAGATTTAAAAAGTTTGGAATTTTAATTTAAAAATAATATATCGAAGTAGATTTAAATAAATTTTATACGTTTTTAAGTATTAATATAAATAAGATTAAATAAAACGTTAAAGTATAAGAAAATAAATATTAATAGGTTAAGGATAAAGTTAAAAATATAAAATTTTAAAACTAAAAGATTAACAAAATAATGTTACGATTAAACGACGTAATAATAAAGTTTTTGGATAAATTCGGAAATAAAGTAATACGAAGTTTTAAAAGTTTATATAATACGAATACGTAACCGAAAGCATTATAAAGCGTTCCGTTTAAAGTTAAGGTAAATGGTTTTAAGGAAGTATTTATCGTATTAGAAAGCGATATGGAAAAGATTAACCCTTTAAAAGAAGGCGAAAAAAAGTTTAAAATATGGTTTATTAAAAAGCTTAACCCCCCGAAAAAAAAAAAGTAAAAAGATGAAGTTACCGTTTAAAGGAAAGGGAATAATATGCAAAAACCCTGATAATTTAAACAGTTTATTATCTTTATCTTTTTATTTAAAGTTATTTAAAAATTTGTCGAAATAACGGAAAGGATATTACGGTTTTTTTAATAACTTTTCCGGCTTTAATTTTAATAATTTAAATAATTTTAACGAATTAGGTATCCGTTTAAAGGAACGGAAGAAAAATTTTAAAAAGTTTAATAATGATTAGAAGTTTCGTTAAAAACGTTTCAATTTTTCCTTAAATAAGAAGAATTATTTGTTAGGTTAGGTTAATTAAAAATGATGGAATAACGTTTTTAACTTTATATTAAAAAAGATTAGTTATAAAAACGGTATAAAATTAAAGTAAATTAATTAGTTACGTTTAGCAAAGGTTATTATTAAAACCTATAAAAAGGCGCTTTTGGAATTAATTATAAGTATTAAAAAAGGAATAAAAATATTAAGAATTTTATGAAAGATTTATATAGCGATAAATAAGGTTCGGTAAAGGTTTTTCTGGAAAAAATTTAGCAAGATTATATACGATGGAAAAGATTTTATACAATTTATTACCAAGTTTTAAAAGTTATTTCGGGAAATAAAAAGTTATAATATAAAGCTTAGGACCGAAAAGTATATTACGATGTTTTTTATTGTTTTAAAAACCCGTATTAGTAGCTGGTATAAAACGATATAATTAATGCTTAAATAAACGGATTACTTTTTTTAGTAACTAATCGACAATTTTAATAATAAGTTTTATAACCGTATTAATAAATAAAAAATAACAAACGGTTTTATAATGCTTAAAGGAATAAAGGTAAGGGAAATAATAATAATTTCTAAAATAATAATCTCGTATAAAACAAAAACGGAAAATTATTTTGCTTTAATTATAGCAAATACGGATATTTAGCAAAAAATTATTTTAAATTTTAAAAAAAGAAAAATAACAAAAGTAAAAAAGGGAAATAAGGCCGAAATGGAGGCAGAAATTAGGGTAATAATAACTAAAGTAATAACTTTCGTAATATCCGTAATAATATCCGTAACGGTAAACCGGATAAAAAATAATTTATTTTTAAAAGCTTAGGAAATTTGTACCGTTTTAATAAAAAAATATTTAGCGCTTATGTTAATAAATAATAACTTTAAAACTTTATATAATAATACGATAAAATAATTTAAGAATTAATTATAATAATTAATGGTATTAAAATTATAACGTTTAAATGCTTTAAAATAATAATTATAATAATTAATTATTTTAAAGCTTTAATAATCGAAAGTTTTAAAGTAACCGTTATAAATAACGCTAACAAAACGTTGTAAAAAGTAATTATAATAACTGAATATTTTAAGGTTATAACGGTTAAAAGTTTTAAGGTAATTATTGTAAATAATGCCATATTATTATATATAAATTTATCTATAAAGGATAATAAAAACAAGTTATTTTAAAATTTAAAAACGAACGTTAATATTACGAATAATATTAAGGATTTCGAAAGAAATTCGGTTTTAAATATTAAAAATAAGGGAATTTATATTATAATAGGTAAAGGACTTATTATCGTTATTGCCGTTAAGACAGTAAAGTAGCTTTTAAGGGGGCCCCGTAAAAAAAATAACGAAATTATAATAAAGTATACGTTATATATTAACGATTTCTTTTTAAAGGTATTTTCTAAAGAGATATATTACAGAAAAAAAGGTTACCTAAATAAAAATATTTTGGTAAACCTTAACGGGTTCCAGTTAATAATAATTAACGTATTTCGAAAAAGTTTTTTTTAATAGCTTTATAAAAAGCTAAAGTTTATTATTAAAGCCCCGAAATTAATAAACGATAAAAATTATTAATAAGAATACGTATTAAAAGAAGTATTTAATAAGGATAACGATAATAACCTAAAAAGGGTACTAATTAACGTTTTTAAAAATAAAAAGATTCGTATAACGGACGAAGTAATAAAGGAAATTATCCTTTAATATTGCCGTTTTTATTATTTTAATATAAAACAACTAATTTGGACCATTAAAAGGTTTACGGGAATAAATTTAAACCTTAACAAAATAAAAGCGTTATTTTATATAACGTATAACGAAAAAAAAAATACGGAAAATTTTATCTATAAACCTTTAATAATGGGAAAAATTCGTAAAAGAAATTATTTAATATAATATGGGTTTAATTAAGCCCGTTAGTATTAAAAATAACAATTATTTCGGTTTTATTATAAACGATTTTTTACGTTATAAAAAGTATTATTTATTTAAAATTAAAAACGAAATATAATAAAGCTTATACGTTTATATTATACGGATAATTAAACGTTTAAAGATAATTGGAAGCAAAAAAATAAAGATTTTACGTTTAGATAATGGTAAGGAATTCGGTATGTTAATTATCGAAAAGTTTTGCGCAGTTAAAGGTATTAAACTGGTAATTTTTAACTTTTATAATTAATATTAAAACGGAATTACGAAAAAAGATATTTAGTTTTTATAGGACAAAGTTTATATAATTTTAACCTAAATAAAAATCCCGATATGCTTTTAGGACTTAATAATAAAAATTATAACGTATATAATTAATAGGATTAAATAATTTATAATAAAAGATATAATATTAATCGAATACCTTAAAAACGTATTTAAATTTAATAAGTTATATAAACTTAATAATAATTACTTTCGAATTTTCGGTAACAAATATATAATTTTAATTAATAAAAATTACAAAATTAAATTAAAGAAATTAATAACCTATAAAGTAAAAAGTATATTATTAAGTTATTAAAGGATATATAATTATAAGGTATAATTATTAAAAGGTAATAAATTATTTATAATATTATATATTATAATTTATAAAAATCTAAAAAAGTTAAAGAAATTTTCCGACCTTAAAAATATTATTCGATCGTTTCCGTAACCCGTATAAAAACGTTTAAGATACCGTTAAAAACAAAAAGGTATCGGAATAAAGAATAAAAATAATAACATTATTTCGTAAAACGATACAAACCAGGAAACTAAATAAATTAAACGTAAAAAAGGACGCTTAAAGAAAATAATTCCTAAATTATATACCTTAAAAGCCTTAAATAAAGCCTTTAAATTAATACGCAAATTAAAGCTAGCTTTAACCTAAAAGGGCGATAATTATAACTTATATACCTTTTATTTCGTCTTAAACGTCGACGACAACAACTTTTTTAAAGGCCACGGAAACGTTAATTAAGCTATCCGGAATATTTACGAATATTAATAAATAACTAATATATTAAAGGATAAATACGATAATATCTTTAAAATTTTGGAAAATATTAATTTAAGTAAATTATTTATTATTTATAGGTTATTTATAATAATAAACGACGGTTTATCCTTAAAGGAAGCTATAAAGGGCCTAAAACAAAAGATATAGCTTAAAGTAATTTTTATGGAAATTAAGGAGAATTTTTTATATAAAATCTTTAAGTTTACGCCTTTTAACAAAAAAACTTATAAATATTTTATTAATATTAAATAAGTACTGAAAAAAAAATATATATTTATAAAAAAGCTAAATAAATATAAAATACGTATTTACGCAAAAGGATTTATATAACGGAAAGAAATAAATTATAATAAAATAATAACGAATATAACAAAAGTTATATACTGAAGGATATTAATGGCCTTAATTGTTTATTTAGGTTAATATATACTTTAAATCGATTTTATTATTACGTATTTAAACGATAAACTAAAAAAAAATATTTATATAAAGCAGTTTTTTATGTTAAAAAAGTATTTCGATACGTATTTAAAGGACGGAAAAATGTACCGTTTTTTTCCTAAAAAGATTATTAAGTTAATAAATTTATTATACAGCCTGAAACAAGTTAAAATTGTTTAGTAGGAAAAAGTTAAAAAGATATTTACGAAATTAAACTTTTATTTATTAATTTCGGATAATACGATTTATTATAATTTTAAAACTAAATACGTTATCGTTTTATACGTTAATAATTTCCTATTTTTCGAAATTAATAAATAATAACTTAAAAACGTTATTAAAAAGATTATTAAAAACGTTTTTATTAAAAATTTGGGAAACGTAAATTAATACTTAAATATACGAATTATTCATTTTTTACCGATTAATAACGTTAAGTTAAATTAATAATAATATATTAAAAAATTACTGAAATTAATTAGATTAAATAAAATACGAAAAAAGTTTATATTATTCGTTAAAAATTATTTAAAATACGTTATTAAATACGAAAGTAAAATTAATAAGGAAAATATATTCGAATATGCGAATTTGGTAAAAAAATTTAACTTTTTAAGTTATATTAATAAACCGGATATAACGTTTATAATTTTAATTTAAACTAGGTTTATGGGTAATTTATTACCTAAATATTAAGAATGTATTAAAAGATTATTACGTTATTTAAACGGTATAATAAATTTGTTTTTTCGGTATAAAAAATTAAAACGAAATTATTTGTATTAAAAATATAATAACTTAAAATTATTCGGAATAATAAATATAAGTTTTATAAATAAATAAAAATTAATAAAGTTTATTATAAGGTACGTATTTTTTATAATTAAAACGTCCGTATTTTGGATTTTAAAGTTATAAAGCATTATTATAAGATATATTATAAAAGCAAAATATATAAATATAGAAATAATTATAATAAAGGTAACAAAAATTAAGAACTTTTTAATAAAATTAAAATTTATATTTAAAGGTTTTATTTTTATTTTAAAAAATAATATAAAAGTATTTAAGTAAGTAAAAAAAATATAAATATTACGAAAAAAAAACGTTATATTAGAATTAAATATTATTACGTACGATAAAAAGTTTAGGTAAGAAATATTAACTTTTAATACGTAAAAAGTAAAAATAATCTTATAAACGGGTTTATAAAGTTATTGAATAAAATGAACTTTAAACGGTTCGTACGGAATATGGAACTTAAAAAAATACAAAATTAAAGTTTAATTTTTATATAGATTAATTATTTTTAGATTTAATTTTGGATTTTTCGGATTTTTTAGCTGCGGTTACTTAACGTAAAAGGGCGTGTTAGTAATTAATGCTTTTAAATGCTGCAGGTTGGTGGGCTTTGTTTAAACTAGGTAGCAGAATGCTGCCTAAGATAACCTTTGTTCATTAATAATCCTTTGTTACTTAATCGTGTATATAAAGGCGATTATTTATGGACTAGATTAATCCTTTTTTAAAACTTAAAGAATTAACATAAAGTAATTACGCCAGATTTCTGTATTCGATTATTATAATTGCTGATATGGTAGCATTTTTTGGTTAATTGGTAACCGTAATACGTTATACGAAATGGTTAATTATAAATTTAAAAGCTAAATTAATAAAAAAAAGTACAAGATTTAAAAAAAAGCCGCTTAATTAATAATTTAAAAAAAAGTTAAGTAACAGTTAACGATGGCAAAAGAACGTAAAACCTTTAAAAAGTTTCCCGTTAAATAAATTAATAACTTATCCGATAACGGTTTTATTTTTAAAAAACGGAAATATATAAACGATAACCCTTTCCTTTTTCCTTATCCCGGATTTTTATATAATTAAAAGGTTTTTTAAAATAAAAAAATTTATAATAAAGGAAAGCAGGCGGAAAAATATAAGGTATTTTTAATAAAAAATAACCCGTTACTTTAATAATAAAAGTTAAAGGCAAATTTAAAAAAGTTTAGAACTTTAATTTAAAAATAATATATTAAAATAAATTTAAATAAGTTTTATAGGTTTTTAGGTATTAATATAAATAAGATTAAATAAAACGTTAAAATACGGGAAAATAAATATTAATAAGTTAAGGATAAGGTTAAAAATATAAGGCTTTAAAATTAAAAAATTAACGAAATAATATTACGATTAAATAACGTAATAATAAAGTTTTTAAATAAATTCGGAAATAAAATAATGCGAAGTTTTAAATGTTTACGTAATATAAGTACGTAATCGAAAGCGTTATAAAATGCTTTGTTTAAAGTTAAAGTAAATAATTTTAAAGAAGTATTTATTATATTAAAAAGCGATATAAAAAAAATTAATTTTTTAAAAAAAAAAGGAAAAAAAATTTAAAAAAAAAGTTTATTAAAAAATCCGATTTTTTTTTTAAAAAAAAAGTAAAAAGGTAAAGTTATTATTTAAAAGAAAAAAATAATACGCGAAGATCTTAATAATTTAAATAACTTATTATTTTTATTTTTATTTTGAAATTATTTAAAAATTTACCGAAATAACGGAAAAAATATTACGGTTTTTTTAGCAATTTTTTCGGTTTTAATTTTAATAGTTTAAATAACTTTAATAAATTAAGTATCCGTTTAAAGGAACGGAAAAAGGGTTTTAAAAAGTTTAATAATAATTCGAAGTTTCGTTAAAAACGTTTTAATTTTTTTTTAAATAAGGAAAATTACTTATTAAGTTAGGTTAATTAAAAGTTATAAAATAACGCTTTTAATTTTATACTGGAAAAGATTAACTATAAAAACGGTATAAAATTAAAGCAAATTAATTAATTACGTTTAATAAAAGTTATTATTAAAACCTATAAAAAAACGCTTTTAAAGTTAATTATAAGTATTAAAAAAGGAATAAAAATATTAAGGATTTTACGGAAAATTTATATAGCGATAAATAAAGCCCGGTAAAAATCCTTTTAAAAAAAACTTAGCAAAATTATATATAATAAAGGAAACTTTATATAATTTATTACCAAATTTTAAAAGTTATTTCGGGAAATAAAAGGTTATAATATAAAGTTTAAAACCGAAAAGTATATTACGATATTTTTTACTGCTATAAAGAATTACGTTAATAACTAGTATAAAACGATATAATTAATATTTAAATAAACGGATTATTTTTTTTCGTAACTAATCGACGATTTTAATAACGAATTTTATAACCGTATTAATAAAAAAAAATAACGGACGGTTTTATAACGTTTAAAGAAATAAAGGTAAGGGAAATAATAATAATTCCCGAAATAATAAGTTTATATAAAATAAAAACGGAAAAATATTTTGTTTTAATTATAGCAAATACGGATATTTAGCGAAAGATTACCTTAAGCTTTAAAAAAAGAAAAATAATAAAGGTAAAAAAAGAAAGCAAGGCCGAAATAAAGGCAAAAGTTAAAATAATAATAACCAAAACAACAGTTTTCGCAATATTTACGGTAACGCTTACGGCGGTAAACCGGGTAAAAAACAATTTATTTTTAAAGGCCTGGAAAATTTGTACTGTTTTAATAAAGAAATATTTAATATTTATATTAATAAATAATAACTTTAAAATTTTATAAAATAATATAATAAAATAATTTAAAAATTAGTTATAATAATTAATGTTATTAAAATTATAACGCCTAAATACCTTAAAGTAATAATTATAATAATTAATTACCTTAAAGCTTTAATAATCGAAAGTTTTAAAACGATCGTTATAAATAATATTAACAAAACGTTTTAAAAAGTAATTATAATAATTAAATACTTTAAAGTCATAGCAGTTAAAAGTTTTAAAATAATTATTATAAATAATGTTATATTATTATATATTTATTTATTTATAAAGGATAATAAAAATAAATTACTTTAAAATTTAAAAACGAACGTTAATATTACGAATAATATTAAAAACTTCGAAAGAAATTCGGTTTTAGATATTAAATATAAGGGAATTTATATTATAATAAGTAAAGAACTTATTATCGTTATTATTATTAAAATAGTAAAATGGCCCTTAAGGGAACCCCGTAAAAAAAATAACGAAATTATAATAAAGTATACGTTATATATTAACGACTTCCTTTTAAAGGTATTCTTTAAAAAGATATATTATAAAAAAAGGTTATTTAAATAGGAACATTTTGGTAAATCCTAATAGGTTCCAGTTAATAATAATTAAGGTATTTCGGAAAAGTTTTTTTATAGCTTTATAAAAAGCCGGAACCTATTATTAAAGTCCCGAAATCGACGAACGATAAAAATTATTAATAAAGATACGTATTAAGGGAAGTATTTGGTAAGGATAACGACAGTAACCTAAAAAGGATATTAATTAACGTTTTTAAGAATAAAAAGGTTCGTATAACGCACGAAATAATAATAGAAATTATCCTTTAATACCGCTATCTTTGTTATTTTAATACAGAACGATTAATTTAAATTATTAAAAGGTTTACGGAAATAAACTTAAACCTTAACGAAATAAAAGCGTTACTTTATATAGCGTATAATAAAGGAAAAATACGGAAATTTTTATTTATAAATCCTTAACGACAGAAAAAATACGTAAAGAAAATTATTTAATATAATATGGGCTTAATTAAATCCGTTAACATTAAAAATAATAATTATTTCGGTTTTATTATAAACGATTTTTTACGTTATAAAAAGTATTATTTATTTAAAACCAAAAACGAAATATAACAAAATTTATACATTTATATTATACAGATAATTAAACGTTTGGAAATAATTAAAAGCAAAGAAATAAAGATTTTACGTTTAGATAATAATAAAAAGTTTAGTATGTTAATTATCGAAAGATTTTACGCAATTAAAGATATTAAATTAATAATTTCCAGCTTTTATAATTAATATTAAAACGAAATTCCGGAAAAAGGTATTTAATTCCTATAAAACGAAGTTCGTACAATTTTAACCTAAATAAAAATCCCGATATATTTTTAAAATTTAATAATAAAAGTTATAATATATATAATTAATAAAACTAAACAGTTTATAATAAAAAATATAATATTAGTCGAATACTTTAAAAACGTATTTAAATTTAACAAATTATATAAACTTAATAACAATTACTTTCGAATTTTTAATAACAAATATATAATTTTACTTAATAAAAATTATAAAACTAAATTAAAAAAATTAATAACCCGTAAAACAAAAAATATATTATTAAGTTATTAAGGAACATATAATTATAAGGTATAATTACTAAAATGTAGTAAATTATTTATAATACCATATATTATAATTTATAAAAACTTAAAAAAACCAAAAAATTTTTTTAACCTTAAAAACATTATTCGATCGTTTCCGTAACCCGTACAAAAACGTCTAAAATACCGTTAAAGATAAAAAGGTATCGGAATAAAAAATAAAGACGATAACGTTATTTCGGAAAACGATACGGATCAGAAAATTAAGCAAGTTAAACGTAAAAAAAAACGCCCGAAAAAAATAATCCTTAAACTATATACCTTAAAGGCCTTAAACGAAGCCCTTAAGCTAATACGCGAACTAAAGCTAACTTTAACCCAAAAAGGCGATAATTATGGCTTATATATTTTTTATTTCGTCCCAAACGTCGACGACGACAACTTTTTTAAAAACTACGGAAACGCCGATCAGGTTATCCGGAACATTTACGAATATTAATAAATAATTAATATATTAAAAAATAAATACGATAATATTTTTAAAAATTCGGAAAATATTAAATTAAATAAATTATTTATTACTTATAAATTATTTACAGTAATAAATAACGGCCCGTTTTTAAAGAAAGTTATAAAAGGCCCAAAACGAAAAATGTAACTTAAAATAATTTTTACGGAAATTAAGGAAAACCTTTTATATAAAACCTTTAAATTTACGCCTTTTGGTAAAAAAGCCTATAAATACCTTATTAATGCCAAATAGGTATTAAAAAAAAATATATATTTACAAAAAAGCTAAACAAATATAAGATACGTATTTACGTAAAAGGATTTATATAACGGAAAGGAATAAATTATAATAAAATAATAACAAATATAACAAAAGTTATATATTAAAAGATACTAATAACTTTAATTATTTATTTAAGTTAATACATATTTTAAATTAACTTTATTATTACGTACTTAAACGGTAAATTAAAAAAAATATTTATATAAAATAATTCCTTATATTAAAGAAATATTTCGATACGTACTTAAAGAACGGAAAAACGTACCGTTTTTTTCTTAAAAAAATTATTAAATTAATAAACTTACTATACGGTTTAAAGCAAGCCGGAATTGCTTAACAGGAAAAAATTAAAAAAATATTTACGAAACTAAGCTTTTACCTATTAATTTCGGATAATATAATTTATTACAATCCTAAAACCGGGTACGTTATTACTTTATACGTTAATAACTTTTTACTTTTCGGAATTAATAAATAATAACTTAAAAACGTTATTAAAAAAATCGTTAAAAATATTCTTATTAAAAATTTAAAAAACGTAAATTAATATTTAAATATACGAATTATCCGTTTTTTACCGATTAATAACGTTAAACTAAATTAATAATAATATATTAAAAAGTTACTAAAATTAATTAAATTTAATAAAATATAAAAAAGTTTATATTATTCGTTAAAAATTATTTAAAATACGTTATTAAATACGAAAATAAAATTAATAAAAAAAATATATTTAAATATATAAATTTAATAAAAAAATTTAACTTTTTAAATTATATTAATAAACCGGATATAACGTTTATAACCTTAACTTAAACTAGGTTTATAAATAACTTATTACCTAAATACCAGAAATATATCAAGAAATTATTACGTTATTTAAACGGTACGGCAAACTTATTTTTTCGGTACAAAAAACTAAAACAAAATTACCCGTATTAAAAATATAATAATTTAAAATTATTCGGAATAATAAATATAAACTTTACGGATAATTAAAAATTAACAAAATTTATTATAAAGTACGTATTTTTTATAACTAAAACGCCCGTATTTTAAATTTTAAAGTTATAAGGTGTTATTATAAAATATATTATAAAAGCAAAATATATAAATATAAGGATAATTATAATAAAGGTAACAAGGATTAGGAACTTTTTAATAAAATTAAAGTTTATACTTAAAAATTTTATTCTTATTTTAAAAAATAATATAAAAAATTTAAGTAAGTAAAAAAAATATAAATATTACGAAAAAAACGTTATATTAAAGTTAAATATTATTACGTATAATAAAAAATTTAAGTAAAAAATATTAATTTTTAATACGTAAAAAGCAAAAATAATTTTATAAACGGACTTATAAAGTTATTTAATAAAACGGATTTTAAACGGTTCGTACGGGATATAAAATTTAAGAAAATACGAAACTAAGGTTTAATCTTTATATAGATTAGTTATTTTTAGATTTGATTTTAAACTTTTCGGACTTTCCAGCTACGGTTACTTAACGCAAAAGGGCGTGTCGGCAATTGGTGCTTTTAGGTGCTGCAGGCTGGTGGGCTTTATTCAGGCTAGGCAGCAGAATGCTGCCTAGGATAGCCTTTATCCACTAATGATCTTTTGTTACCTAATCGTATATGTAAAGGCGATTGCCCACGGATTAGATTAGTTCTTTCTTAGAACTTAAAGAACCAACATAAAGCAATTACGCCAGATTCCTGCATTCGATTATTGTGACTGCTGACAGTTTTATATATATTTTATAAAATTAAAAATTAATTCCGTTAAGTTTTTATTTAATTATTTCTTAAGATAAATTAAGAATAATTTTATCTTAAAAAAGAAAGGTTAAAATAAAACAGGGTGCAAAGTCGGATATATGGTCTGACTGATCGATTAGTCAGCACCCCTTATATATTTTTAGCGGTTCTTTTCGCCGGGCTCAACCACGAAAATATCACCACTTATCGTTCATAGTTTTGCTTTTGGACTGGTCTCAACACCAGAATACAGTTTGCGTTACCTTCATTATCTCTTGAACTCTGAGCTCACTCGTAACACGCTCTTCGATTATGCACTGATCAGGACCGATTCTTCCCGTCCCAATTCATTACGTAAAAACAATTTACGTAATCGATTAATTATAAATTTTAATTACATATTCGGCTTTTTTAAAAACTTTTCTTTTTAAATAAATTATACAAAATCTTTTATTTAAAAGGTTAATTTATTTATTGCGAATTTATTTATAATCTTATAAACCTAAACGTTAAATTTAATTTTATTACCGTTAAACTTAATTAAATTATTAACGTAAGTTTTTTTTTCTTTTATAATTAAAATTTATATTATTATTTTTTATAAATTTACGGAAAGCGGGTTATATTATTATATTAATAAGGCGAAATATGTTAATATTACCGAAAACGTTATTAATTATGTTTTTTTAATAAGGGCGGTCGGCGTTATCGGAAGGAATAAGAGAATAATAACTTTATTTAGCCTAAAGGCAAGCGATTTCGTTGCAGAATTTTTAGAATTCTCCCTGAATATCCTAGTTATTATTAGCCATTTTGTTAATTAGCTGTTTGTCGGAATCGGTTTTTAAGTGGTTATGGTCTTGGTTTTGATTTGATAAACCCTTTATTTTTACGGATTTGGTTTCGTTTTACGATACGTCGTTTTTTATCGTTTCTTTAAAATATTCGTTATTTTTATATTTTAATTTAAATTTTGGAGAAATGTTTTGTTTTTTATATTTTGATTTTATTTTTAATTAATTTAAATCGTTTTAAACGTTAATTAATTAATAAGTAATTTTTCTTAATAAATATTTAGTTTTAATATTAATTAATTTGGGTTTTGGTTTTAGGTCTGGTTTAGAACGCGTTATTTTTTGTTATTACGTATTAACGTAAAAAGGGTATAATGTTTTATTTGTTAATCGCTAGGCCAGCAAGGAAAGGAATAAGATTAGAATAGTGTTACGGTTAGCGAAATATAGCATAATAATTAGTTTATTGACGTTATGAACGAAGATTTTAAGCTGAAAAAAGAAGAAAAGGAAGGCAAAATCATAAAGTACGTAAAGATCTACAAATGTTCTCATTTTCTGTGTGGTAGGTGGCTAGTTTATATGGCAGCTGTCAGCCCTATGTGACGGTTGCCGGCCTTACGGTTTGATCCTGGTGGCTGCTGTTATAATTACGTTATCGTAATTAAAAAAGCGTTTTAAACGAAAAATTTGACGATAACAAATTTTTTAAGGGTTTTTTTTTTAATATTTATATTAAATTAATCTTAATCGCGAAATTATATATGTGAAAAAAAGCTTTTTAAAGTTATATAAAATAAAAACTTTTTATTAAATATTTTTATTTTAACGTTTAATATTATCTTACCGGATATACTATCTTACTAAATAACTTTTAATATATTTTAATTATTAATAATATAAAACAGCTTACAAAAAAAGTACGAATAACCTTAGTTATTTAGATTAAAAAACGAAACTTAAATTTTAATTATAAAATACTTAGTTTTATATATAAAGTACTTTAATTTATTTTATATAAATAATTTTACGGCAAATCTTTTCGAACCGATATTATTTTAAATTTGCAGAAGTTAAAGTTAATCGAAAAAAATTAATCATCAACCGAATTTTTAATTTAAATATACGAATATTTTTTATCCGGTTTTAATATATTAAAGATATAGCTAATATACTGCTAATTTAACGCGTTACGAATTACGTTAAAGTTAATTAGGTATCGGAATTTATTAAACGGAAAATTCTTTTTTAAACGTATTGAGATTGAAAAATAGATTATTAATAAATTCTATCTGAAAATTTAAAAATATTTTAAAAATATTTTAAATTTATTCGGATTATAAATGCGAAATATAATATTATGATTAAAATATTTATAATTTCGACAAAATTAAATTTTAATAAAGGTGTTTTTAATAACAGGTATAATAACTATTAACGTCGAAAAACGTAAAAAACTTATATAAACGTAATAAAAAATAAAAAATAAATTACAATTCTTTAAATTATTAAATTTTAAAATTAAATTAAATTATTATTTATTATTATAATATGGAAAGATTATTTTAAATTTTAATATCGTAATAATTTATCATTAATAACCGACTAAAAAAATTATATTTAATAATAATAATTAAATAATAACTATATTAAGTTTAAAATGAATTTAATATTTTAGTAAATATATTCGGATACATATAAAAAATTCGTAACATTTTTTTATTTCTAATAATTATAAAAGTTATTATTTAATAAAATTCGAAAAATATTACGTTAATAATAATATTATTAAGCTTTATATATTCCCGTATTTTTCGTAATAATTTCAACTTTTTAATATATTTTATCTGTTACTTTAAAACGCGTTTATTCGCATTTAATCGAAAATTTAATATAACGTTATTATATCTATATTATTAGAAAGAAAATTTTCGTCAGCTTTTACGATACGTTTTAAATTATTATAACGTCCGATAATATTAAATCTAAATTCGCAAAAATTAAGTTTATTTTGTTCGAATTTAATAACTTTTTTCCGGATTAATATTTTTTAAATTATGCTTACGCCGACCGGTTTTTCGTTAACTTCCGCCGGGTTTATTTTATTTTTTGCAAAAATTATAAATATCCGTAAAATAATAAAATAAGAATAATATTTTTAAAAAAAAAGATTAAATTTATTAAAGTAACTTATTAATAAAAATATTCGAATTTAATTAATTTTATAATAAAATGTTATATATTATTATTGTATAAAATTACTTTTTTTTAAAAAAGAAACGTTTAATTATACGAAACGAATTTTATTTTAAATAAATATTATAAAATTAAAAATAAAGGTTTTTAAAAAAGAAAAATATTTATTCTATAAAAGGGATAAGCTTTTTTAGCTAAAAAAAAAGAGGTAGTAAAAAAATATAACTAATAATAACAAAAAAGATCGTCGTAAAAGAATTAAAATTAAGAAACGGAAATATAACGTTTACGGCAAGCTCGGACATAATACGCGTACTTATTAAAATATTATAAATATATTTTATAAAAAAGAATCCGATTAATTTAAATTAATACGATATGTTATTATCAAGTTATTTGAATTTGTTATTGCGAAATACCAAAAACCATCCGATAAGGTAGTGCATCTAGTAAGGTGGTGTGAGACGTTATTATATTTACGAATTTTTAAAATAACTTCTCGAAAATATATATAAAAGTGCCGATATAACGCCTAATATTTTGTACCGTACCATTAACCTCTATTTTCAAGGTTCGTAATTTCTGTAAGTGTTTATGTAGGTCAATACTTAAAGCTAACGTCTTATATAAGCTTGCGAGCTGTTTTTTGGCATCTTATAACAACAAACTTAAATTACTTAACTATAACACATTAAATTAATCCTAATTAATCGAATACTTTTTTGTTAACTATATTTATAATTTTTTTCCAATCGTATATATTATATTAAAGCTTGTTTCGGATGTTATGTTACTATTTTTTCTCTTTAACCTGGCCGTAATCGATTAACGTTTAACGCGTTTAAATTAATATTACCTCCATTTTGTATTAAATAAAGCCGAACGACTAAAAAATCATTATTAACCGAATCTTTAACCTAAATACGTAAACATTTTTTATCCGGCTTTTATACGTTAAAGATATACGTTAAGAAACGTATTAAAAAACGCGTTAAAATACGTATTACGGGGTATTTCGTAAGGCGCGTCGGTATATAGCGGAGCGTATAGCAGAGCGTATAATAAGGCGTATAACAAAGCATATCGGGCTTAATCTGGCAACAATTCGATATTTACGTAATTAAATAAATAAAATAAACGTTTTTAATTAAAAAAAATACTTATTAAAAAGAATAAACAAGGTTTTTTAGCTGGTAAAAAGGTAATAATAACAAAGAGTTGCTAACAGTTATTAAAAGTTATCGGTTATATATAGATTAAAGAAAAGAAAATAATAATATAATATCCGTAACAAGCTTTAATATAATATGCACCTTTGGAAAAAAGTTATAATTATAGTTAGCAAAAAAATATTCGATTAATTAGGATCGATTTAATGTGTTATGGTTAAGTAATTTGAGTTTGTTATTATAAGATGTTAAAAAACGGCTTACGGGCTTATTTGGCTCGCGAGCTTGTGTAAGACGTTACATATTTTTGAAAGCCCTAGCCACGGCTGCGCTGTAGACGCAGCCACAACCTCAAAAATAGAGCCTGATTTTAGTGAGGTAATTAATCTACTATTATTTAAAGGAGCTCCTGCGCCATAAAAAAATGCGAGCGTACGTACATCCGAAGGTGGCTAGAATCGGACGTGGCTAGGTAAAATAGAACGTTTCTTATCAATATATGTCTATTACATATCTTATTTAACATATAAACGTTAAACGATACCTATTAAAAGATCCGTTAACATATTATTATTAAAAAAACTTATAATGTTGCTCCGAAACCGTTATATTAAACGAAATTTCTGTCTCGTATTAAACGTTTTATCATTTACGTCTTTTTACGGACCTGTTTATATATATATCTTATCGATCGAAATTCTAATGTTTTATATGTTTTCTTTATAAATAATAACATAATCCGTTCGATATCGGCCTTTAAAATATCCGGGTTCGTTTTATTTAAATTAACTTTTTATAAATAATATTTTACGTATAAAATATAACGATTATAAACATAATAAATAATTACGTATAAATATTATAAAGTCTTATATTAAATAAAAAACCGGTTAAAAAAATTTAAACCGAAAACGTTAAATTCGATAATTAGTATTACTTTAATTAATTTCTTTTAAAGAATTTCGAGAAATTACTTATATCTTTATAACATTTATTAAATTCGGATATACTTTATACGAAAAATTTCCGTATTAACTTTTACGTTTATTATATATACCGAAATTAAAACGTAAATAATCGGTTATAAAATAAATTATTTTTAAATTAAAAAAATATATATTATTGTATAAATCCGTTTAAGTTTAAATAAAATGTCGTATTACGTTAACGTTCTATATATATAAGCGAGATATATATATAAGCGAATCACTTTTTGGCACTTTTTAGTAATAGACCTAAATAACTTAACTATAATATCTTAAATCAATTCAAATTAATCGAATATCTTTTTGCTAATTATATTTATAGCTTTTCGGGAAATATACGTATTATATTAAAGCTTATTATAGACGTTATATTACGAATTTTTCTTTTTAACCCGTTTATGATTAATTATTTTTTAACGCGTTTAAATTAATACCATCCCCATTTCGTATAACCCAAGGCCGACCAATTAAATAATTATTTTCGACCGAATCTTATACCTAAATACGCGAACATTTCTTGTCCGGCTTTAATACGTTAAAGATATAGGTCGGAAAACGTGTTATAGAACGTGCTAGAAACGCGTTGGAGGGTATGGGGGATCCGTACGGGGCGTCTTGCGAGGCGTCTTGCGGGGTGTCTCGCAGAACGTATGGCAGGGCGTATCGGACTTGATTTTGTAATAATTCGAAATCTACGTAATTATACGATTAAGACAAACGTTTTTTTAAAAAGATAAATATTTGCTATATAGAATAAATAAGGTCTTCTAGCCAGCAAAAAACTGTCAGCTAGCTGGGGAGTACGTAGCGCACCCCGTAAACGGAAAGATCACCTACTGATCGGCATATACATGTTCCGTAGCTAGATTACCAAAAAGCTGAACGTGTCCTATAGCATACGTAGTTAGTCTAATATAATAACATAACTGATGTTCCTTATATCTGACAATTAAAAGTTTTATTCGCTTAATTAGCGTTATATATTAATTAATTAGTTATTATTAAAACGATATAGATTATATATTATTAACAATTATTTATATATTTTATTAATTATAATAACTATTATATTATCGACGTCCTTTATTATTTAAAAAAAAAGCTAAAAAATAGGAATATTGTAAAGGGGAAATTTAATTTAAGGTATATACTTTTAAAATCTGGGATTATATCGATCTTAATTAATCACGTCCGTAACTTATTAAACTTATAAAACCCGATATAACTTTTTACTTAAAAAAAACAAATCCGTTTTTAACGCAAATTAATATTCCATTTTTTATAAAAACTATCGAAAGAGTTAATTTTACGAATCAATTAACGAATATCGTTAAAATAACGACCAAAAGCAAAAAAACTTATAACCAAAAATATACGGTATATATTTATAAAAATCGGAAATACGATACTTTTTATAAAAATATTAACAACTGAACGAAATAAAATTTATAATTATATTTTTAGCAATTAAATAAACAGTTTTTTTGTTAAAAAAGATATACGAAAATAATATATTATATTAATTAAATTTAGTAAAAGATACGATAATAGATTTATAATTAATATTTAATAGAAAGACTGCAAAACATTAAAATAAGTTTCGAAATTTATAAAAAAATTAAACGAATAAATCGAAAAATAATAAAAAATTATAATTATAAAGTAACGATATAAAGTTCCAAAAACGAATACGATAATCGAATAAATTAACAACTTATGTATAATTATAACCTTCTTTATAAAAGTTTAAGAGATTTTTTTCTAAATAATAAAAAAGGCTAAAATTAAAAACGGTATAATTAATTATTAAAAAACGGTTATTAACCTTTTGAATTATTAGGTTTATAATTATTAATTATTTATATTACGAAACGTTAAAAAAGTATTTCCGATATTTTACGAGATTCCCGCAGATTTATTTAAATAAAACGATTTTAATTAAAATAATTTTAAATTTATTAACGCTTAGCCGTATAATAAGGTTTTTAAATAAAAATCGAAACGAAATAACCGTAAAGGTTTATATTTAGATCGAAATATTAATAAACGAAAACGTCAAAAATAGAACGTATAAGGTATCTGTAATAAAATATACTTAAATATCTTATGTAAGTTAACCTAATACTATTATACGTTTTTTTAATAAAGCTTTAATAAAATTTAAATTTAATAAAATAATAGAAATTATAATTAAAAAGTAAATTATTTTTATTTAATCCTAAAAGGAAAAAATCGACCGTTTATTAAAAACCAGGGATAAATTAACTTTTAAAAGAAATAAAACAAATTCTAGTATATTTCTTAATTTCCGATTAACGTAACATAATAAGCATTTTATTTTACCCCTTAAAAATCTTTTCCATCCTAGATTTAAGATCGACGATACATATTTTTAACTTTATTAATAGGTTCCTAAATTTTAGACTAACCGTATAAGGCAACGGAATATACGTAAGTAATAATTTCGTTCCGATTAAAAAATACGGAAAAATTAATATATTATTTCGAAATCTTAACGGTACGAAAGCGTTACGATTATACGATATAACGTATTACGAAAAATTTATATGCAATTTAATCTTATTTCGATAACTTCGAAAAAAAAGTATTAATAAATAACCGAAAAATTGATAATTTTATTCGAAATAAACAAAATTAAATAATTATTACGATAATAAATAAGTTTAATTAATTCGGTATTAAAAATATTAACATAATAATTATTTATATAACTGTTGTTATTTATAAACGAAACGTTAATTTATAAACGAAATATTTTTTATAAATAGGTAACGGTATTATATAGCATTTAAAATTAAGCTATTTAAGCCTTGAAATAATCGTTTAATTATAATTTTATATAAAAAAAATTGCTTAAAGGATTTTATAATAATTATATATTAAGCATATAGTAAAATAAAGGCTAAAAAAATAAATACGTTGCAAGTTATAGAAAGAAATATCCCGATTAAGATAAAAAATCGCCGTCAATTTTACAAATTTCGAAAAAAATTTAAAAAGGTATAAATATGTTATATTTGCTATCGATAAATATTTAAAATTTATTTAGGATATTTATTTTAAAAATCGAAAACAAAATATATTAATTATAATATTTCGATATTTTCTAAAAGTTTTGAAAAATTAAAATACATTTTTATGGATAATTAAATACGATAACGAAATCCCAAAAAAAGTATTAATTCCGAAATATATTTTAATTATCTTTTTTTAGTATTAGACTTAAACCTTTAATACCGTATATATAAGCCTAAAACGGGGGTATAAAGCGTTTAAGAAATATGATTAAAGAAAAAACAATTATAATACGAAATAACGTTAAATTATCTGCATTTTTGATAGTATATATTTTTAAAGTAGCAGTATATTTATATAACCGTACTTTTAAATAAGCTTTTTTTAATAAATTTTATATAAAGTTTATTATATTTATTTAATATATAAAAATAACGTTATAATATTTGATTAAAAGTTTTAAAAAGTCCATTTACGAACTTACGGCTATATGGTTTACGTTATAACAATTACCGTTATAGAAAGATTTTTTTTTAAAAAAAATTAAATCTTAAAATATAAATTAATTTCTTTATCTACTATCGATTAACCAATATTTACAAAATTTGGAACCCGTTAGTGAATAAGATAATTATTATTCGAAATATTTAATTTAACGAAAAAGTTACCTTTTTAAATAATATTAAAAACTTTAAAGACAACTTTTTTTATATTACGGAAAATAAGTTATAAAAACTGTTTCAATAAATAAACATACTTAATTAGATTAAAAATTACCTAATTTATATATATATATATATATAAAATAAAAACTTAAGCCAAATAATTTAGTTACCGGCTGGATAAAAGGAATAATTTTAAAGCGGTATAAACGTCGAAAAAGACGTACGGGATAAAAAAAAATAAACTTATTTATATAAAATTAATTACTTTTATATAACCGTTATATTCGAATTATTTTCGGGTTTTAAATTATTATCGTTATTTACGTTTACTTTAATAATTATTACGATTATTACGTTAACAGAAAAAATAAAAATAACTTTAAGTTCTTATTATATTATTTAACTTAAGGTAACGGTGAAAAATGAAAATATTTTACGAGTCGAAATTACTGTCCCGTACGTTCCGTATTATAAAAATATTACCAAAATCGATTATAAAGTATAAAAGGCCATATTTAATACAGAATGAATAACTTACTCTATAAATACGCGTAATAATCGGCCGGTAAATTACGGAAATTTAAAAAAAATTAAAAATCCGAAATATACGCCATTATAATCAGAAAAGTTTTATAACAGCACGTATAATACCTAGGCTATAAGGCCGGGTATATAAGCAAAATCTACCGTTACTGCCGTAATGTTATAAAAAGTTAAATATATACCCTTTAAAGAAAATATTTAAAAAAGCCAAAAAGGTTTATTTATAAAGTTATAAAAAAATATAATCTTGAAAAATTATTAATTAATTTTCTGTTAAGAGGAAATAGGTTTTAGGGTATATTTACATATATATTTACAAATTTAATAAATATAATTAGTTATAAAAATGCAAAACCCGTTTCGTCGTACGAAACGATTAATAACTTAAAGATATTTGCAATAATATATATGTATCTATATTTATTAAAAGGTTATTTTAAACCTTAATCGTTATTACGATAAGGTTTAACCTAAAATTTAAGTAATATAATATTATAAACGCCTTTATTAACGTAAATTTATTTTACGAAATGTATATAAAAATACCTTAAAATTATTTATACCGTAATAAAATATTTTTACTTAGAAAGATATGATACGGATTAAAGGAATTATTTTTATTATAACAGAAAAACTTTATTAATATTTTAAAAAATTTAAAACTTAACCTTAGTTTTTACGAACTTTATTATTTTATTCGTTAAAGAATATATATTTTTTTAATAAACGATATGATTACGATATATCGCAAAAGAAATTAAGGCCTCGTCGATTAGTTAATATAATAAATATAAAAATAATATACCCTTATAAAAAGTAAGAACTTATAATGGTTTTTTGGTATCGAAATAATTAAAAATAAATCGAACAAAAAGGTTTAGTTATCCTAATCCGATTTTATAAATAAATTAATTAACCTAATCCTTAAAAAAAATTTAAAGAACTTTTCAAAAATATTTATAATAAAAAGTAAATTATTACCGAATTTTAACTTAATTTATCCAGGCTTAATTAACAGGTACCAAAAAATCGGTTTTATTTTACACGTTATAATTAATACGTAACCCGATATATCATTTGTAATATTTAAATTCGTACGATTTAACTTAAATTTTAATAACGTATATTATAAAGTAGCAAATCGAATTATATTATACCTAATCGGTACCAAAACGTTAACGTTCTAATTTGGCGGCGAGGATTTACTAAATATTTAAAACGAGACTTTTTTCGTAAATAACATAATCGATCGAAAAAGTTTTTAAGTATACGTTATAAAATTATTCGGAAAAGTAATAAAATAACAGACAAATAAGTAAAATATAATAATTATTTTTATAACCGAAACGGAATTATTATTTTTTACGTAAGTTACCAAAAAGAATTTATTTAGTTTTCGATTAAATAAAAAAATAAAAAATCGGCTCAAATATAGAACCGTTAAATATATAATACGATAATTAACAGATAATACGGCTAATTAACGCCGACATAACCTTATTAAAAACGAAATTACGATATATAAATATATATAATTATTAATTGCAAAAGGTAACAAAAAAGTATTTAATTAAGGTAAATTATACGCTTATAAATAATATATTAATTAATAAATTAATTAAAGTTTTATTACGAAAAGCTTTTAAGCATTTTAAAAAATAACTAAAATTAATAAATATTATAAAAGCCCTAAACCGACGGAAAAAACTTTAAAAAATTCTTAAATAAAAAATTAACTAATTAAAAAAGGTTAATCGCCGAAAGAAAGGTAAAATGAATAGTTATAGCTTTAAAAAGTAATAAATTATAACGATTAACGCTATAAATACTTTAAGGCGTTAAGAAGGTATGTTAACTAGCTGGAAAGTACGTAACGCACCCTATAAACGAAAAGGTCACCTATTAATCGGCACATACATATTCCGTAATTAAATTACAAAAAAGCTGAACGTATCTTACAGCACACGCAGTTAACCTAATACAACAACATAACTGATGTCCCCTATATCTGACAAAAACGTTTTAATAAGGAATTGCTGCTAATAACTGCTAAAATTAACCCTGGACCTCACCTAATGCATAAACCTAGCAATGCAGAAGGATTTCTACCAAAACCCGCGATATATAAAAACTAATAATAAAACAAGAAAAAAAGATAAAATAAAACGGCTTTCGAATTTACAAAAAGCTTTATCTTATTTATACGTATAAAGTATTTATATTATATAACTAAAAAATTTGGAAGACATTTTTAAGCAAAATAAAAGAAGAAATACGATAATAATATATAAAATATAAAAATTAAATGTTTAAATTAACGAAACTTTTTATAACTATATTTATAAATAAAAATGTATAAATATGTTATTAAAATATAATTAAAGTTAATATAGCTTATAAATTTATATATTTTAATCTTTATTTAAAGTAATAATACATTAAATTTTAAATATTGATTTTTATATAATACGAATAATAAATATAAAAAATGCTGCATAATAAAGTTTTATTTATAGTAGCTATAATCTAAAAAAATTATAAATAATTACTTTATTTTATAATATATTAATATATCTAAATTTGAAAATATATTTTATATTATTAAAATTATTTTATTTTATATTTTACTTTCCGCCTTAATACTTATATTAATACTTTTAAATTAATTTTTAAATTTTTAAATTTTAAGATTTTATTAAAATAATTTCTAAAAATTATTAAATATTGACTATAATTTATATTATGATATAATTTAATAACTTACGTAAATTTATCTTTAACTTATTTATATATATATAATTGCTTAAACTATTCTCGATTAAATATTTAATATATGATAATTATAAATTTGGATATGAAATATATAAAATTTAACCTTATATTAACATATAAAAACGCGGTAAAACTTTTTATTAAATTAATATTATATTTTTTATATTAAAACGTATAACTTTATAAAGTTTCGTTTAAATTTATACTAATATTAATATATTAAAATTAAAACATGTTTATAATATATAATAATATAACCTTAAAGTAACTACAATTTAAAGCGTTTATAATATTAAACGATTTATAAACTTAAAGTTTAATTATTAAATTATAAAATTATAATAATTACTTTCTTAAATTTTATAATATTAATAGTTTAATAAGTTTTTAAAATTATATATATTCTTAAATATTTATAAATTTGTTAAAAAATATTAATAAGTAATTATATAATATAAACCCTGTTTTCTTAGTTAATTATAATGTTCTTTATATATTTAAGATTTTTATTTTATTATATATATTTTTGTTATTTTATTATTAGTTTTTATATATCGCGGGATTTGGTAGAAATCCTTATACATTGCTAGGTCTATGGATTAGGTGGGGTCCAAGGTTAGTCGTTTACGGACGGGTTAGTAGAAAGGAATGGTAATATAGCGTTTATAATAAGCTTTAATATAATACGTGTATTTGTCGAAAAGTTATAAATACAGTTAGTAAAGATATATTCGATTAATTGGAATTGATTTAAGGTATTGTAATTAAGTTATTTAGGTGCATTGCTAAGAAGTGCTAAAAAGTAGTTCGCTTATATATGTCTCTCGCTTATATGTGTGGAACGTTATACGCAATTATATTTTATAAATTCGGTTAAAATTACGTAATAACGTTTTAATTTAAACGGAAATCTTAATCCGGATATTATATATACTTTTTCGGAAAAAATTACGTTTTGTAATCCGTATATTAACCGGTACATTACCGTACAAAATTGGTTTAAAAACGTTATCCGTTATATAAAAACGTTCGGATTTTCTGTCAGCTAGCGGGGGGTGCGCTAGCACCCCATATATGGAAAGGCTCCCTCTGAACGGACCATGTATATCACGTGACTAGACTACATTAAAATGCGGTATGCGCTCTAAAGTATATGCAACTAGTCATGCAATACAACGCAACTAATGTCCCTTATATCTAATAATTAAAATCTTATTCGCTTAATTCGTTTCATTATTAACTAATCAGCTATTATTAAGACAATATAGGCTATACATCAGTAACAATTATTTATATGCTTTAATAGCTATAATAGTAATCGTATCCATAATATCCGCAATTATTTATAATTGTTTTAAAAATTAAAACAAACTTAAAAACGAATTTAAAGCCAAAATTAGGAAATATAATTTATAAGATTATATTGATCTTAACTAAAAGCTTTTATAGCTTATTAAATCTACGCCGGTCGATATATATTCTTATTTAAGAAAAGAACTTTATTAAAAAACGCGGATAACTAATTTATTTTTCGAAAAAATTATCTAAATCGAAAAAGCTAATCGAATATATTATCGGATAAATATTTTTAAAATAACGACCGAAAATAAATAAATAAGCTTATAACTAAAATTTAACAAGCTTTTCTTATTATAATTAAAAATATAATATTTTTCGAAAAAATTATAACGAACTTATAAAATAAATTCTATATAACGATTTTAAAAGGTAATACGCTGAAGTACAATAAACCGGAAAGATTTACGATAATCGATTGTTTATAAATATTAAATACAAATACGAAAAACGATTAAAATAAACCTCGGAAACTACGAAAATATTTAATAAATAAATAACGAAATAACAAAAAATTATAGTTTAAAACTAGCGTTATAAATTTCCTAAAACGATTATGATAATTATTTAGATAAATTAACTATATATAATAATAACGCTAATTTTATCTAATTAATCAAATTTATACTTACTTTTTTTTAAAAAAAAATATTAAAAACGGAACAATTAATTATTTAGAGGTTAAAGTTAACCTTTTAAATTATTAAAATATAATAAACTTATAACAATTAACGGAAAACGTTAAAGCGATATTTTTAACCTTTTAAAACACTTTTATAAACTTTTCGAATTAAAATAATCCTAATTAAAAAAAATTAAGAATATTAATAAGAATATTAATAAGAATATTAATAATTAACCGCATAATAAAACGTTTAAAAAAAGGTCGAAACAAAATAATTATAAAAGTCCTCAAATAAATCGAAATAATAATAAACGAAAGCGTTAAAAGTTAAATATATAAGATATACGTTATAAAATTTACTTAAGTACTTATTATAATTATTTTAATCCTTTTATACATTTTTAAAAAAGCCTTAAAAAATTTCCGCTTTAATTAAACAATAATAATACTAATCCAAAAACGTATCGTTAGCGATTAATTCCTAAAAAAATCGACTATTTATTAAAATTATAAAAAATTAACTATTTAAAAAGAATTTAATTTTTAAAAGGAATAAAACGAATATTAACGTATTTTCTAATTTTTAATTAACGTAATACAATAAACGTTACGTTTTATCTTTTAAAAATTCGACCATTTTTGGTTTAACGTTTACGATATATATCTCTAATTTAATTAATAAATTCCTAAATTATAAAATAACGATTTAACATAACGGAATATACGTAAAAAAAAGATTCGTTCTAATTGAAAAATATAAAAAAGTAATTATATTACTTTAAAACCTTACGGGCTCGAAAACGTTATATTTATACGACGTAACCTATTACGAGAATTTCGCATAAAATTTAGTATTTTTCGAGCAATTTCGAAAAAATAATAATTTTATTTAAAATAAATTTAATTAGGTAATTATTACGTTAACAAACAAATATAATTAATCCATTATCAAAAATATTAACGTAATAATAGCTTATGTAACCCTAATTACCTACAAATAAAACGTTAATTTATATATAACAAAACCACTACGAACTAATAACGGTACGATATAATACCTAAGGTTAAAATACTTAAAACCAGAAATAATCGCCCAATTATAGTTTCATATAAGAAAAATCCGCTTAAAGGGTCCTATAACGGTCAATGCTAAATATATAACAAAATAAAAGCTAAAAGGTAAATACGTTAAAAGCCAAAAAAAAACGTCCCGATTAAAATAACGAATTACTATCAACTTTACAAAATTCGAAAAAAAACCTTAAAAAATATAACTACGTTATATTTATAATCGATAGGTATTTGAGTTTTATTTGGAATATTTACCTTAAACATTAAAAATAAAATATATTAATTACAATCTTCCGATACCTTTTAAAAATTCTAAAAAATCAAAATATTTTTTTTTATAAATATTCAAATACGATAACAAAATCTTAAAAAATTATCAACTTCGAAATATATTCTAATTGCCTTCTTTTAATATCAAACTTAAACTTTTAGCATTATATATACCTAGGTCTAGAACGGAAATATAAAACGTTTAAAAGATATAATTAAAAAAAAGAATTATGATACGAAAGAACGTTAAATTATCCTTATTCCTAATTGTATATATCTTTAAAATAATAATATATTTATATAACAGTATCTTTAAATACGTCATTTTTTAACCAAACTTATATAAGGTTTATTATATTTACTTAATATATAAAAACGGCGTTACAGTATTTAATTGGAAGCTTTAATAAGTCCATCTGCAAATATACAGCTATATAACCTACGCGATAATAATTACTGCTATAAAAAAAGAACAAAAATCATAAAAGCTAAATCTTAAAACGTAAATTAATTTCCTTATCGGTTATCGATTTACAAATATTTACGAAATTTAAAACCTGTTAGTTAATAAAATTTTATTATTCGAAATATATAATTTAATAATTCTTTTAAATAATATTAAATTTTTAAAAAATAACTTTCTTTATATTACGAAAAACAAATTACATACGTTACTTCGATAAGTAAAATTACTTAATTAAACTTATAACCATTTAAATATATATATTTTAAAAAAATAAAAACCTAAAAGAAATAATTTAACTTTCAGTTAAATAACAAGGATAATTTTAAAATAATATAAACGTTTAAAAAAACGTACGGATTAATAAAAAACAAATTTGTTCGAATACAACTAATTACCTTTATACGACCGTTATATTCGAACCATTTCTATCCTTTAAATAGTTATCTTTATTAACGTTTACATTAATAATTATTACGATTATTACGCCGGCGGAAATTTTAAAAATAACCTTAAATTTTTATTATATTATTTAATTTAAAATACCGGTAAAAAACGAAAATACCTTACGGGTTGAAAATGTAAGCTTCCTATATATTCCGTATTATAAAAATGTTATTAAAAACGATTATAAAATTTAAAAAACCGGGTTTAATATTAAACGATTAACATATTTTATAAATTTGCTTAATAACCGGCCGGTAAATTGCGAAAGTTAAAAAGAATAATTACTCGAAATACGTATTACTTCAATCGGAAAAACGTCGATACGAAAAAATATAATAAAATTTCTACGTCGTAAGGCCGGATATATAAGCGTAACCTGCCGCTACCGCCGCGAACTATAAAAAGTTAAATATATACCCGTTAAAGAAGTTATTTTGTAAAGCTGAAAAGGTTTATTTACAAAATTATAAAAAAATGCAATTTTAAAAAAGGGTTAATTAATTTTTTATTAAAAGCAAACAAATTTCAAAGTATATCTAAATATATATTTATAAATTTAATAAATATACTTAATTACAAAAATATAAAACACGTTTTGTTATATAAAGCCATTAATAATTTAAAAACGTTTATAGTAATATATACGTATTTATTTTAACTACAAAATCGTTTCGAACTTTAATCGTTATTACGGCTAAATTCGATTTAAAATTTAAGCAGTATAACGTTATAAACGTCTTCGTTAACGCAAGTTTACTTTATTAAATATTTATAAAAATACTTTTAGGATACGTAAAATATAGTAAAATATTTTTAATCAAAAAGTTATTATATCAATTTAAGAAATTATTTTTGTTATAATAAAAAAACTTTACTGAAATATTTAAAAAATTAAAATTTAACTCCGTTTTTTACGGATCTTATTATTTTATTTTTTACAAGGTATTTTTTTATAGACGATATCTTTACGATTTACCGCAAAAAAAAATAAAAAAAAATAAAATAAAGCTTTATCGATTAATTAATTTAATAAATACGGAAACGGTATACCATTATAAAAAGTAAGGATTTATTATAATTCATCGGTATTAAAATAATTCAAAATAAAGTTAAAAAAATCCAATTATTTTAATCCGATTTTATAAATAAGTTAGTTAATTTAATCCTTAAAATTTTTAAAATAACCTTCCAAATACGTTAATAACAGGCGTTAAATTATTATCGAATTTTGATCTAGTTTATTTAAACTTTATTAATAAATATTAAAAAGAATTCGGTTCTATTTTATACGTAATAATTAATACGTAATTTAATATAACCTTTACGATATCTCGATTTACCCGATTTAACCTAAACTTTAATAACGTATATTATAAAATTATTAATCGAATTATTCTGTATTTAATCGGTATTAAAACGTTAACGTTATAATTCGGAAATAAGGATTTATTAAATACTTAAAATAAGGTCTTTTTTACGGATAATATAATCGATCGAAAAAATTCCTAAACTTACGTTATAAAATTATTTAAAGGAATAATAAAATAACGGCCGAACAAATAAAATATAATAATCATTTTTATAATCGAAACAAGATCATTATTTTTACGTAAATTACAAAAAAGGTTTTATTTAATTTTCGATTAATTAGAAAATTAAAATTTGTTTTAAAATATAAAACCTTTAAATATAAAATATAATAATTAATAAATTATATAATTTATTAACGCTAACATTATCATTTTATAAATAAAGTTATAATACGTCAATATATATAATTATTATATTCGAAAAACCGTATAAAAAGATATAATTAAGGTAGATTATACGCTTACGGATAATATATTAATTAATAAATTAATAAAGGCTTTATTATACGAATTTTTAAGCGTTTTTAAAAATAATTAAGATTAATAAATATTATAAAAACCTTTAATTAATAAAAAAAGTAATTTAAAGGTAATTTTAAAGAAGGAATTACCTAATTAAAAAAACTTAATCGCCGAAAAAGAGGTAAAATAAATAATTACGACTTTAAAAAAATAAAGAAACATAACGGTCTACGCTATAATTACGTCAAGGCGTTAAAAAAGTATATTATTAATAAGGAGTACGCTAGCACCTCATATATAGAAAGGCTCCCTTTAAACGGACTATGTATATCACGTAATTAAACTACATTGAAGTGCGGTATACGTTCTAAAGCACATATAACTAGTTATGCAATATAACGCAACTGATATCTCCAATATCTGACATTTTCCTTTACTTAAATTAACGCTATTTTACGGGCAAATATATAGGTTAAAGATAAATTTTATAGCGATAAATAATAATCAAAGTCCTTTAGTTATAAATAAAATTATCAAAATTATTTTAATACGTATTTAAATAAACGATAACGCAATTTTGTTTTAATTTATTATAATTTTATTAATAGAATTACATTTTATTTTTATTTTTACGTACTTATTAAATATTTTTCGTAAATTTCGTTATTCTATTTATTAATCTTTTCGTATAATCGTATATTATATAATACGTTCTTATATAATAACGACTAATATATAATACAAACAAACTGCTCGTATAAACAAATTGCGCGGATTTTTATATTTCGTAATAATAAATTCAAATTAATTAACTATACTATGTTAATTTAATTTACATTAATCGGAATTTTATCGTTAAATATATTTATAGCTCTTTTATAAATACGCGTATTATGTCCGGGCTTGCCGTAAACGCTATATTTCCGTCTCTTTGTTTTAACTCTTTTACAATAACCTTCTTCAGCTGCTATTAGCTATATTTTTTTACCACCTTTTTTTTGGTTATAAAAGTTTATTCTTTTAATATAATAAGTTTTTTTTTTAAAAAAAAACGTTTAGTTTTAATTCTCTAACATTTATTTAAAATATTGTTCGTTTTGTAATATTAAACGTCTTTTTTTTGAAAAAAAAGCGGTTTAATATAAAAGTAATATATAACTATTTATTACAAAATTAACCGATTTAAGAATTCTTGTCGGCGAACTGTCTTAATAAAACTTAATCTTTTTCTATAAGTAACGTTTTTATTTTGTTACTTTACGGATATTTTTGAAAAATTTTGCGGACAAGGAAATAAAACCGGCGGAAGTTAACGGGAAAATGGTCGGCGTAAGTATAATTAAAAAAGTTTCGAATTTGAAAAGAACGTTATTAAAATCCAATACAATAAGGCCAACTTTTGCGAATTTAAATTCAATATTATCAGACGTTATAATAACTTTAGACGCGACGTAAAAGCCAGCGAAAAAATCGATTTTGGTAATATAAATATAATAACGTTATATTAAATTTTCGATATATAACAAATAAACGCGTTTAAAAAAAGATACGTTAAAAGATTAAAACCGATAGGAAAAATATATAAGTATATAAATTATAATAATATCGTAATTCGTATAATATTTTTCGAATTTTGTTGAATAACATTTTTATAACCGTTAAAAATAAAAAAACGTTTCGAATTTTTCGTAGACGTTCGAATATATTTATTAAATTATTAAATTAATTTTAAACTTATTTATTTATTATTATTTAATACGATTTTTTAATTAACTATTAATAATAAATTATTATAATATTAAAATTTTAAATAATTTCTTATTATTATACCCGTTATCATTAAAAACTTTTATAAAAATTTAATTTCGTCGCAATTATAAATATTATTTTTTATAATACCGTATTTTACGATAATGGCCTAAATAAGTTTAAACCATTTACGAAATATTTTTAAAATTTTAATTAAAATCCGTTAAAAATTAAATTTTTAATTCAAACGCGTTTAAAATCTTTTTACCGTTTAATAAATTTAACGCTTAATTAACTTTAATACGTTTTATAATATATTAAATAAGTAATAAATTAACTATATTTTTAACGTATTAATGCCGGATAAAAAACATTTACGTATTTAAATTAAAATTCGGTCGATAATCGATTTTTTTCGATCGGCATTAATTTTTTATAAAAAAATAATAATATTAATTCGGGCATATTTGCCGATAAAACGGTATATGAAAATAAAAGATAAAATTTTATAAATATAAGGTTAAATAGGTTCAAACATTATTTTCCAGGCTGAGCCAAATATATAGAAAATTATTACACGATATAATTTGTACGATAGATATTATACCCAGTATCTTTGAACACGATAATTAATTAATGGTTTCACGGTTAAAATAGATTGATACCTCGGTCCCATAGAGCCTTATTCTGAAGCCGACTGATAAGTGGTTGCCGATAAGTTTCGACTCTAGTGAACCTTATGCCCGCTGGCTGGTTCGGCAGGGTCAGATAATATGACTCAGGAGATGTTAAGCTTTGCGCGGTAAACCTTAAGGATAAACCTTAAAGGCAATATAATTTAAAATAAAATAATAATTTTAATTAATAAATTTAATCTTTTAATTACAAATTTATTTAATATATAAATATTAGCTTTTAAATAATTTATATATAAAATATAGCGTCTTTGCTATCTTTATTTATTTAGTTAAAAGCTTTTTAATATTACATAATTTGTTAGGAAATCAATTTAAAAAGTAGGTAAATTTAAAAAGTCCAGGCACCCTTTTAAGTGCAAATCGCTATTTATTGCTAACCTCGGACCCCATCTAATTTATAACCCTAGTAATGCATAAATAAAATATATATAAATTAATAGTACCTTATATATTTAAAAATTGTTTAATAACGTAATAAGGTTTTTTATTATAATAAAGTTATTTAAGTTATTTAAAATTATGCTATAATTTTTTAACAGGTTGCTTTTTAATATAACTGTTAATTATAACTTAATTATTAGCTTCTAGAAATTTTAAACGTTTAATAACTTTAATTTTCCCCGTTTTAATATTTGTTAAATTCGTAAAAGTTTTATTAAATTGTTTGATAACCGTTTAACGTTTAAAAAGTTTATATTTTTTAAGTTTTATTCCTAAGTTACGGTTTTCGTTACGAAGCGTAATGTTTTCGGTATTAAGATTGTTAAATCTTTTGTCCGCTTTTGTTATTATATTCCGTATATTGCGAAACGTTTTCGTATGGTTACGTACAGTTATTTGCATATTTTTTTCGTAATTCTTTAATTTTATAAACAATATGGACGATTTTGTTACGAGTTGTAATTATCTTTTCCAGTAACGTCCTACACAAGTACTTCAGACGCATAAGCACTCCGAACAATTTTGGCATTTTGCAATAATAAATTTAAATAATAATATAATCATATATTGTATTACTTTAAATTAATTGGATTCTTTTTTGTTAGACGTTTTTATAACTTTTTTATGAGTACGCGTATTATGTCCGGGCTTACTATAAACGTTATATTTCCGTTTCTTCGTTTTAACCTTTTTGCGACGATCTTTTCCAACTGTTATTGGTTGTATTTTTTTATAATCCCCTTTATTTTGGGCTAAAAAACTTTGTTTCTTTTGTATAATAAATGTTCTTTCTTTTTGGAAACGTTTGTTTTTAGTTGTGTAACGTTTATTTAAAATATAATTCGTTTTGCGTAATTAAATGTTTTTTTCTCGAAAAAGAATAGTTTTATATAACAGTAATATATAATAATTATTATAAAATTAACCGCTTTAAATATCTTTATTAACGAATTATTTTAATAATTTTTAATTTTTCTTTATAAATATTGTCCTTATTTTGTTATTTTACGGATATTTTTAGGGGTTTTTACGGAAGGTAAAATGGAACCGGCGGAGATTATTAGGCAAACGGTTAGCGTAGGTATAATTAAAGAAATTTCTAATTCGGAAAAAACGTTATTAAGGTCGAATAAAATAAAGTTAACTTTCGCAAATCTAGATTTAATATTATCAGACGTTATAATAACTTAAAACGCGTTATAAAAGCCGGCAAAAAAAAAAATTTTAGTAATATAAATATAATAACGTTATATTAAATCTTCAATATACCGCGAATAAACGCGTTTTCAAATAGAAAGGTAGGATACATTAAAAGGTTAAAGCCGTTTCGAATTTTTCTTACGTATCCGAATATATTTATTAAAGTACTAAATTTATTCGAAACTTAATTTATTTATTATTTAATTATTATTACTTAATGCAATTTTTTAATCGGTTATTAACAATACATTATTACGGTATTAAAACTTAAAATAATATTTTCTTATCATAATAACAAATAACGGTATAACCTAACTTTAAAAATTCATAATCTAAATAATTATAACTTAATTTTTTTTAATATTTATTTAAGTTTTTTGTATTTTTCGATATTAATAATTATTATGCTCGTTATTATAAAAGCCTTATTAAAAATTTAGTTTTGTTAAAATTATAATTTCTTTTTTGCGATGACGTATTTTATAATTATAACCCGAATAAGCTTAAATTATTTACGAAATCTTTTTGAATTTTTATATAAAACTCGTTAATAATCGATTTTCCGATTTAAACGAATTTAAAACTCTTTTTACCGTTTAATATAGTTCGATGTTTAATTAATTTTAACGCGTTTTATAATGCATTAAGTAAGCAATATATTAGCTATATCTTTAACGTATTAAAGCCGAATAAGAAACGTTCGCGTATCTAAGTCGAAAATTCGGTTAATAATCGATTTTTTTTCGATCGGCGTTAATTTTCGTAATTTAAATATATAGTTACTAAAAAAAGTATACCGGTATATTATTCATATAAAGTAAATTTTACGATTTTATATATAAAATTAAATAACGTATAACGTCTCACACAAGCTTGCGAGCCAAACAAGCTCGCAAGCCGTTTTTTGGCATCTCGTAATAACAAATTCAAATAATTTAATAACAATATATCGCATTAATTCAAATCAATCGGATTTTTTTTCGTTAAACGTATTTACAACTTTTATATAAGTACGCGCATTATGTCCAGGCTTCCCGTAAACGTTACATTTCCGTTTTTTGGTTTTAACCCTTTTACGATAACCTTTTCCAGCTATTATTGGCTGCATTTTTTTATTACCCCCTTTTTTTTAGGCCAGAAAAGTTTGTCCCTTTTATATAATAAGTATTCCTCCTTTTTAAAAACGTTTGTTTTTGGTTTTGTAACGTTTATTTAAAATGTAATTCGTTTCGTATAATTAAGTAATTTTTTTCCGAAGAAAAATATTTTCCTATAAAAGTAATAGGTTACTTTTGGTTAAGAAATTAACCGATTTAGTTATTTTTTTATTTTAACAAGTTACTTTACTAATTTTTAATTTTTTTTTTTTTTGCAAATAACGTCTTTATTTCGTTATTTCCTTAATATTTTTAGGGATTTTCGTAAGCGGGAAACGAATAAAACCGGTAAAGGTTAACGGGGAGACGGTCGGCGTAAGTATAATTAAAGAAACTTTTAATTCGGAAAAAACGGTATTAAAATCGAATAAAATAAGCCCAGCTTTTGCGAATCCAGATTTGATGTTATCGGACGTTATGGTAGCTTGGAACGCGTCGTAAAAGCCGGCGAGGAAATCTTCTTTGGCAATATGGGTATGATGGCGTCGTATTAGGTCTTTGATGTACCGCGAATAAACGCGTTTTAAAATAGAAAAAAAAGATATATTAAAAGATTGGAACCGATGCGAAAAATGCGCGGGTATATAAAACGTAATAATATTATTGTTGGCGTAGTATTTTTTAAATTTTATCGAATGGTGGCTTTTGTGGCCGTCGAGGATAAGGAAACGCTTTGAATTTTTTGTATGCGTCCGAATATGCTTATTAAAATGCTAGATTTATTCGAGATTTAATTTATTTATTGTCCAGTTATTATTATTTAATGCGATTTTTTAATTAGCTACTGGTAATAGGTTATCGTAATACCAGGATTTAAAATAATTTTTTCCCGCCATAATAATAAATGGCGGTATAGCCCAATTTTGGGAATTAATAATTTAAATAATTATAATTTATTTTTTATTTTTTTGTTATATTTATTTAAGTTTTTTACGTTTTTCGGTATTAATAATTATTATGCCCGTTGTTATAAAAAACCTTATTAAGAATTTAGTTTTGTCGAAATTATAAATATTTTTTTTTACGATGCCGTATTTTGTAATTGTAACCCGAACAAATTCGAATTATTTGCGAAACGTTTTTGGATTTTCGTATAGGACCCGTTAATAATCGATTTTCCGATTTAGACGTATTTGAAGCTTTTTTTGCCGTTTAATAAAATTCGACGCCCAGTTAATTTTAACGCGTTTTATAACGCGTTGGGCTAGCAATATATTAGCTATATCTTTAACGTACTAAAGTTGGACAAAAAACGTTCGCGTATTTAGGTTAAGGACTTTTTCGATAATGGATTTTTTTTCGGTCGGCGTTAATTTTCGTAATTGGGAGATAGTATCGGTTCGAACGTATCGACCGTGATATCGGGCTTTTAAAGTAAATTTGGGGATATTATATATAAAATATAACTTTTTAAAGCTTAATTTCTGGTTTAATTTTTTAGCTTGGATAGTTAAGTTCATTTTAGATTTTTTTGTAAAACGTTTTATATTATTGGTGTTAAGAAATTAATAATTGAAATTAGGTAATTAAGATATTAACAAAAACGGCTCGTGAGCTTGTTTGGCTTGCGAGCTTGTGTGAGACGTTAACTAAATTTCGGGGTTCGTTTTTTAATAGAAACGGCTAAATTTATTTTTGCTTTTTTTATAAGCCGTTTTATATTATTAATATTCAAAAATAATTAATTGAAGTTTGGTAATTAAAATATGTCAAAAACCGTCCGAAATACTTATGCGTCCGGAGTACTTGTGTAACACGTTAAGGTTTTTGGCTTAAGGGTCGGTTAGGATATTATTTCGAAATTTTTTAATATTATTTTAAAGTTAAAAGGAAGTATACCGGTTTAACATTATTTAGCTTTGATGTTTTTGTCGATAAAGGCAATTTTTGCAGCTTTACGATATACTTTTAGTATACGGCGTTTATATTAAAGAGCGGTTGCGAGGATTTTGTTAATTTTGCGTAACGTTTTATAATATTTTATTTAAAACCGGAAAGAAGATTAATATTAAATAGTTAAAGGTTAATATTCAAATAGGGTAGTAAATATATAAAAGTAAGAAATACGTATATAATATAATTATTTAAAATAAGTAATCGTTATTTATAATTTAAACGCGATTTAATTTAGGGAGAAAAGATATATTTTAATTATTTTAATATAATAATATTATTCATTTATTTTTTCGAAATTGCTATATATTTAACTTTTTCTATATTGTTAAGAAATTATTATTTTTATACGATAAGAGTATTAAAAATGTTTACGGCCGTATTTTCTTTTTTGTATATAAAGCCGATATATTCGATAATAAAAATTTATAACGTTATTTTAAATTTTTTAAACTTTATACAAATTATATTCGACTTGTTTACGCTTATTTTATTAATTAGTTTTTTTAAACGTTCGTTTTATTTATATTATATTTATTTTTAAGTTAAATATTCGGACTTATTTTTTCGTCGAGCGCGACCGTATACTTTTTTAAGTAATATTTAATTAATAAACTTTTTTTTTTAAACCGAAAGTTTACGCGCGTTATTTTGGGTTTTAGAACGCGATTTGGTGCTATAAATACGACGTAATAAAGTTAACTAGGATATTTCGAATTTTTTATTCGTTAAGATTTTAAAATTACTTTCGAAACAAAATTTTAACGTCCCGTATTTTGCGTTTACGATTCAAATTAAATATCTTTATCCGAAATTAATTGATTAAAGAGTTATTAAGATATCGCAGAATGAAGGTGATAGGGGTGGTTGTTATTGTTGATAAAAGTTTTATGCATTGCTAGGGTCATGCATTAGGTGGGGTCCGAGGTTAGGTGTTAGGATATGGTGGTGGCTAAAGTAATTGTTGTTGGGGGGGGGGGGGGTTGGTTTGG